>CAJNIZ010045439.1:10274-44777 GCA_905231905.1 Symbiodinium pilosum
CCAGCGAACTTGAGACCCCCACCCCGGGCAAAAACAGTTTAAGGAGGGTTTGTAAGCAGTTCCTCGCGAGCGAGGAAAACATGTTTGCACGGACCTGTCTTTAAAACATGATTGTGTTAACAACCAACGAAAACGTTCAATAACATCTACGTCAAATCATAGTTCCTCAAATGGCCGGATTTGAAGATTTAAAAAGTTTGGAATTAAGAGGTGTCAAAAAAAATAGGGCAATACCCGAAAACCCTCAGCGATTTCTAAAATCCCAGTGTCGGGGGTACGGGGTCTAAGGTGAACAAGCCCAAAATCCACGACGCCACCACTCCGAAGTAATCCCTCTGTCTCCAGTAACACCTTTAATTCGAGTATCCTGTAAAGGGAAAAAGGGTGCCACTGGGGCACCTCGTAAATATCTCCTTCTGGGCTTTCTAGGTAACCCTATAAGCCTTAAGCCCTACACCCCAAACCCTAAACCCTTAACCCTAAAGGCCCTAAACGATGTCTGACAAGGTCTTGGACCTCTTCTGCTGCAACATCGGCCGGCAATCGCCCCTTGGACCTCTGGCCCCACATGAGGACTTAGGGGTTTAGGGTTTAGGGTTCAGGAACTAGGACGTAGGGCTTAGGTTTGAGGGTTTAGGATGTAGAGGCCGGGCCGTAGGGTTTAGGGTTTAGAACTATGGCCTCACGTCCGGGCCGCTAGTTTAAGCCCTAAACCCCAAACCTGTTCCAGGGTCCGATGCGATGGTGGAAATCTTGCACCACTTGGGATCCCCAATGCACCGAGTTGTGCAAAACTTCCTCCATACAAAACAGGAACCTAAGATAAAGGTTATGACCTGTGGACTTGAAAAATGCACCGCTCAAAAGGCACTCTTTTGTGCTGGACTCGTATGCGCCATAGTCTAAATTCTTAATATCCCCCTATAGTCGTCCTTTATATAATCCCTTATATGACCCCCCTTTATAAGGAGTTTAAGCTATACTTCGTGTAACCTCCAGACTCTATGGGGTCAGGCATTTCTCAACTAGGCATCTAGATCCCAGCGCTATGCCATGCCAAATCTGCCCCTTAAACCCTGACTTAAGCCTAAGCTGTCCCCAGATGCCGAAATTCAAGCCATAATCCCGAGCTAGGTCAAGTTCCCACGGTCAGAGATTGACCTCCCCCTTCTTAGGAGATTGCCCGGCTATTCAACAGTCAAGCCCTAAACCCTAAAAGCCAAAGCTTCTGGCCTACACCTGGAACCACCTAAATCTGCTCGGGGCTTTCCTTGGGTCATTTCCCCAGCACAACTGTCCTAGAGTGGGTTTTATCGAGGGGCCAGCATAAGTCCTATTGCCTATTGTGGCAACTGTAACCTGTTTGGCTCTACCACAACCTCCTCCTCTAGCTGCTGCTACTGCTGCTGCTACTACCCTTTCCCTAAGGGTCCAAGGACCCAAATAATAGGGTTTTAGGTCCCAAATGCCACTAATAGGAAAGTATTTGGGCCCTAAAACCCTATTATTTGGGTCCTTGGACCCTTAGGGTTTAGCTTCCCACTATCAACTCCGTGGAGCTTCAGGTGATCCTTGGGTGGTACTGTTGATGAAATCTTGCACCACCTAGGGGCCCTAAACTTATGTAATTCCTAGGACTTTTGGGACCTAAGGTGGTGCAAGCTTTCCTCCATCAACAGTGGCTCTTGAGGTTGTCCGGTTTATTGTTCAGCTTCTTTTCATCCAGGTGGTGGATGTGATGATCCCGCTGGAACTTGCGACCAGTATGGTTTTGCCACAGTTGTTTATGGGCCATGTTGACCCAACAAAAGGTCCTGAGCCTCTTGGAAGGATCTTTGGGGGTCTTGGGGAGATCTTATGGGATCTTGGGGGGACCTTGGGGGGATGTCGGTGGGATACTGGTGGGGAGTTGGGCGCATTCAGATTATTGTTCAGGTTGGCTTCATCATGGGCCTTCCATCCATTTTAAGGGCTACCAGTCTGATTGGTACACCCTGCCACCACCTTCCAGCTTCCACCCCCCCCCCCCTGCTGGTGGACCTAGCCCACCTTCCTCCACACCCCAATCTGAGTAGTGTATTTTTGGTGGTTAAACCTAGGAAGATAATCTTCCTTGTCTAAAATACTATACCCCAAAGGAGGATATAACTCTATATTGGGTACCATAGTAACACCAAAAAAAAAGACAATCATCTGGGGATTACCTTCAGCCTTCCAATCCTTCATGGCCACCTCGTCAGCTTCCATGTTTCTATTCTAAAATGGCAACTACCATAGTATATAGTGATTATATAGGGGTTATATAGGCAGAGGATAATGGAAAATAAAATGGAAATTACTAGTTAGGCTTCAGGGTTTAGCGTTTTAGGGTTTAGGGTTTAATCGGAGATGGAGCCGAAATCTGCAGGAGCATATCACTTCTCTTGTACGTCCCCAATAAGAAACATTCTGTTTTGGGTGACATGTGTAAAACTAAGGGCATGGAGGAATGAGGAGCTTCCCAACATGAAGACTACAGAATCCCGAATAAGGACGCCAAGAACCCCGGAGCCCCAAATCCTAAACCCTACACCCTAAGCCCTAAACATGTCCCAGGGTTGCCAAGAGGCTATGAGCCCCAAGCTCTTTTTGCAGAAGCTCAGACGACTGAAAACGTCAGGTAAAGGAAGGTGAAGTACAGGAAAAATGCCCAGCATAATGGAATTTCCAACAAGGCCCCCTCAACCTCCCTCCGCCTAAACCCTGAACCCGAAGTCCAAAACCCTACACCCTCTTTTCAGAAACTCCAAAGTAGATCGAGTGGCGACTTCTGATGGCGGTCTGCGCCAGCCTTGAGCAATAACCGCACCATTTCTGCCTGGAGGCTCCGGGGTGATATTTGTGAGCTACTATTACATTACTCTAAGGGTCAAAGGACCCAAGTAATAGGGTTTTAGGGCCCAAATACTATAATATGAACGGTATTTGGGCCCCAAAACCCTACTATTTGGGTCCATGGACCCTTAGGGTCAGGGCGAACATTTGGGTTCCCCGATTTATTGAAACGAACATCTGTCTGTATTTCTGGTATACCTGCCTAGTGTCCCTATCTTGTCTCTTACCATCTGGAGGTTCATCTTGATGTGCGATACAAGTCTGAATCAAAGGATGCAGGGAAGTGGGGTCATGCAAGACCTTGTCCGTCAACGGTGGGGGTTGTTGTTCAGTGAGACTTCCCTAAATCCTAAACCCTGAAACCCTAAACCGTGAAGCGGGTTGTAAGAAGCAGGATTTGCTGAGGCCTAGGAGGTGTGCACACTGTTGCTGTGGCAGACGGCTGTGTGAACTGCTTACACCACACAACCTGCTGGTGGTTAGTAGGGAAAATTTGGATTGGCATCTTAATCATAACTCTGCCTAGAACTGTCCTGAAAACCCAATTACAATTGAGTCACTGAAGTCCCTTTAAGTTAGGTTTATGATTGGGTTATACATACAGGTATAAGTAAGTTGTAAGCTTCCGCTGAAGTATGCTTACAACTGGCTTACAGATACAGGAATAAGTAGGTTGTAAGTAACACGCCAATCCCTAAACCCTAAACCCTAAACCCTAAACCTCAAACCGAGTAGAGGAATGGAAGCCTCACGTTCTCAGAATCAAGGGTTCTAGGGTTGCCACCCCTGAGGTCGTAATTACCCCCTGCAAAGGTTGCCAAGGCCTCAATAAGGGTTTAGGGTTTAGGGTTTCTTATATGAGCCAATGTAGTCCTTTTGAAGAACAACCCTAGGGGTACAAGCCTGAAACTTTAGACAGAAAGGGTCAACTGAGGCACAGCAACGACAGATCCTGCGCCTGAATCCCTCCTCCCGCAAGATTACAACTACTGTTGATACTAGAAATCCAGCATGACCTCAGTATACTATAGTACCATCATTCCCAAAGTTTAGGGTACCTATGGTCATGAAGGATTCTTTAATAGCCACGGATGGATACGAAAGTCCTGCATGACCGGAAGTACCTTAAACCTTGGGAGTTCTGGTATTACAGTATATTACAGTCATGCAAGATTCGTAGTATCACCAGTAGTAGACATTCTTACAAGAGGGTCTAAGTACCAAAATGATGGGGCTTGAGGTCCCAAATAATTAAGCCCTATAGAGCCCATTCGCACGATGCCTCATGCCTCTTTATGGGGGTTTCCCAAAATTAAGGATACCTTTTTGGAGGTCCCCACCATGAGGATGATGGCATTTAGGGGTCTATGCTGGGTATACGCGTATACGCTCAACCCTAATCTCTACACTACTAAGTGTGTCTCAGGTCTTACAAAGAGATCCCTTAAACAAAACGGTATGGGTAGGGGTCCAGAACCACCGGGACCCCTGCAAGGGGAAACTGGCTACCGAAGCTGGTACGCGGAGGGTTTAGAAGAACCCTAGCAACTAGTATCATTTGGGTCCAGGGTTTTGGGTTTAAGGTTTAGGATAACTAGTATCATTTCGGGTGAATAAGGGATGATTAAGGGATGATTAAGGGGTGAATAAAGGGTGATTAAGGGCTTTCAAGAATTGTTCGTGGGTTTAGGGTTGAAGGGTTTGAAGTTTAGGGTTTGGGGGGGGGGTCCAGGGTTTACAGGAGTCCTATGGGGTTACGTAGGGATATAGAGCTTGGCAAAGCGTATGCCCTTGACAGCGACGACTCCTAAGAAACAAAGCAAGCCCTTGGCCGAGGTTGCAAGCACTCAAGTAGGATAGGCTGAGGCCTGAAACAGGCCGAGTCTTGCCCATGTTTCTTTATGAGCCATTGTCTAAACTCCTTAAAAGGGGTAATATAGAGGATTATATAGGGGACAATTATAGAGGCTATTAGGGGGGATACTATGATGTGTGCAGTATCGTATAGAATCTTAGCAGCTTGCCAGAATGAACTCCGCACAACTCTACAGGTGGCCCTCCATATCTGCAAGTCCCTTGGGCCCCCCCCTTGGGTTTAGGGTTTAGGGTTTAGGGTTTAGGGTTTAGGGAAAAATCCCTGAACCCTAACCACTTGAACCCTGATGGCCTCCACACTCCGAAGGCATCTAAACAACAGACCATCCACAATCAGCTGGGGGAACGGTCGAGGGATTGTACGTTAGTTTTCAAAATGAAGGATCCCCCCTAAGGATCCCCAAAATACCGCAGTTCTCGTTCCAAAGGAATCGTTTGCAGTTCTAAATCCTCTCAGGATTCTGGTCCATTATTGGGGTTATATAGGGATAATGAAAAAATGGAAACTACTATAATGGGTTATATAGGGTTTAGGGTTCAGGGCTCCTTTAAGTAGATAGAATATGGGGTAGTTTGAGCTCAGGCACGTCCCCAAGTTTAGCCGCAACATGGAGCGGGTAAAGAGTCTCCTTCAGGAACCTAGGCAGTGTGTGGACTGAGGCTTTCTGATCTGAGCCATAGCCTAAACTCCTTAAAGGGGGCTATATAGGGGATTATATAAGGGCCTACTATAGGGGCTATTAAGACAGATACTAGGAGTTTAGACAGTGGCTCATCTAGGGTTTAAGCTTGAATTGAGGGTTGCGAGGGTACATGAACTTGAAGCCAGAGTGTATATGAACTACAACCCAGACCAGTACTGGACATGGGTTCCTTGTTCGGGACAAGACTAGGAACTATGATAAACTACAAGGGAGACCCCTATGTCCACTGTTCAGAGTCCCTCAAAAAGGCTGATATTGACAATAGCTCAATATAGCTTTTTGTTTTTTTGGTTTAGGGCTTCGAGCCCTTGAACCCTGATTAAACCCTGAACACTAAGCCCTCAAACTTATGAAGTGCAAGCCCGTAATCAGTAAGCCCACAAACACACCATCCTAAACACAAAAAAACTGCAGCCAAAACTCCATCTTGAACCCTAGCCCTAAATCCCAGGCTCAGAAAAGCCTTATCCCTAAACCCCCCTCTAGCTTTGAGGAGAAGGTCTAGGGTTTAGGGTTGAAAGTTTAGGGTTTACGAATTAGGGTTTAGGGTCCGAAAGCCCCGTCTCGCTTTGAAGCTCCACATCCCGAGTTCCATTCCACGTGACTGTGACAATGGAACCTACCTTTGCAAGGTTATGTCCTCTGTTTGTACGGATGAGCAAGCAACTGTTCTGAGGAGTATGCGTTTCGCCCCCACTTTCCTAGAACAGAGGCACTCAGTACTGGCTGATGAAGCTCAACCCAGCTTACCCCTTACCTTGTACTTAACCATGCAAGCCACACAAAGAGTACCTTGCTAGATCATCCGGACGGGTGGTGGGCTATGTCAGGGTGGATTAAGGTTTGTACAGACTCCGAAATCAAGGAGCGTGTACGGTCGAGTACAAGGTATCCTGAGGTTGTCCAAACTGACTTTCTTGTTTTGGGGGTCCCTGCGCAAAGTAGCCCTTTTAGAAGGGGGCAGATCATCGGACCGCTGTATCCTAAATACCCAGTACTAGGGACCCTATAGCCCGCAATTGCACGTACTTGAGATGTTTCGGAATGCAAAAAGAACCTGATGATCTCCTGACCCCAGAGACCTTGAGTCTTGCAAACCCTGCTTGAACTTATACTTCTAGCCATCTAAGGGATGGATTGGGGTTCTCGAACGGGAAAGTACAAGACGTCTCAGAAATGTGTTGGCTCTCCTATACAAAATCTAAACCCAAAACCAAGGTGTAGGGAGAACCCTAAACCCTAAAGCCCTGAACCCACATGAGCTATAGTCTAAACTCCTTAAAGGGAGTTTATATAGGGGATTATATAGCTGATTACTATAGGGGTTATTAAGGGGGATACTAGGAGTTTAGACTATAGCTCACATGGGAGGTTACCAGCCCTGAGCCTGAAAACCCTAAACCCGGTATAGGACTAGAGGCTCCTGCATAAACCTTCGGGCCCATATTGGGAAATACCCACCCGAAACCCCGAAACCCTAACTAGACCCTAGGCCTTATAAAGGACTGTAAGCCCTAAACTCTAAACTAGGGGCTTTCAACAAGTGGGGGCGTCTTTGTAGGGATCTTAATAAGAAGGATCACCCTAAACCGTAATTAGACGCTAAAAAAAAGAAGGATTGTAAACAATTCCGGCTTGTATTGGGGTCCGCTATATCTAGGGCAGGTTTGGGGGCGCTATACACAATGAGTCTTCATGGATTTATGAGGATTACCTAGGGGTTAAAGGCAACAAATACTAAACAATATTTCGACATCTAGCCCTGTATGTACATGTCTGGAAACTCACAACTCTCCCCTAAACCCTAAACCCTAAACCCACTTCGTGCATGGCAAGCTGCATGCCAAAGCAAGAGCATCTGACAGGTTCAGACACGTCGTGCCCAAAGCTGTTCCTTTGCTCCCGGAAGATCTGGGAGTTTAGGGTTTAGGGTTTGGGGATTTAGGGTTTAGGGTTTAGGGTTTGCGTTTGTTAGGGTTTGGGGATATGAGCTTTCGTCTACACTCCTAGTATCCCGCTTTAAGAAGCCGCTATAATACTCCCCTATATCACCCCCTATTAAGAGTTTAGACCCTAAATCCTAAACCCTAGACCCTGAACACTAAGCCCCTTTTAAGGAGATCATATGGGTTTTGAATAAGGTTTGGCATCTTCCAGACCCAGAAGCACCTTCTACAGCCTGCAAAACTAGGAACTAGACCCTGCTGAATGGTTGTGGGTCTTAGGGTTCTAGGTTTTAGGGTTTAAGGTTTTAGTGTTTTAGGGTTTAGTGTCTTGGGGTTTTAGGGTTACTTGGGGGGGTCGCAACCGTCTGTTTCCCTATATAACTTAACCACTATATCCCATGGACCCCTTTCCATTCAATTCTCCAATGTCTGTTCCATCAGGTTTTCCTTTGAAAGGAACTTGGCGGGCTCCTGGTACCCTAAGGCTCCTGGGGCTATTTGGGGCTTTCTGGGGGAAGGTTTGGGCTTTGGGGGCTAAGGCTTGGGATCTCACTATGGGGGTCCAGGAGCCTTAGGGCAGAGATTAGGATTTTGGGGTTCTGGGGCAGGAGAATTAGCACTTCGAGCTTTGGTTCAGGGCTTAGCGTTCGGTGCTTAGGGTTTAGGATTTTGGGTTTAGGATAAGGGTGCCATCCAAGCGCAGCAGACCATTGAATATTCACGGGGTGGCAGGTTTGTCATTAGGAGAGGTGGCTATAGATACTGAATTGTGTAGCGTTAGGAGAGGCGGTTATATGAGCTATAGTCGAACTCCTAGTATCTCCCTTAATAACCCCTATAGTAGTCCCCTATGTACTCCTTTATCTATCTATATATATATATATAACCCCTTTAAGGAGTTTAGACTCGCATATATATCCTGAGTGGTTTAGTGGATGTCTGCATCCACCGCTGTAAGTCTTTTGAAAAAGGCAGGGACCGTTTATATGGCCCCAAGATACCATAACCCTTACAGACTGGGTTCCTGTTGAAATACTATTAAAAAGATCATGTTTAATCTATATTGGGCCCAGGCATACATAAACATGTAAAATGTTGTTCAACAAGAACCCTGTACGTTGAAGACCCCCAATAAAGGACCCTCATCGGCTAGAACACAGGAGTGCTGTGTGATATATTTGACCTCTCGTTTCCCCCTGTGACCCAAAGCAGATGCAAATTGCAGACATGCCACTCCTGCAGGAAGCGCGACAACAGCTCTTGATTCTGTTGCCTGCCTGGCTCAAAGGGTTCTAAAGGTGGGATGAAGGAAGGTGGGGTATAGGAAGTATGCCCCAATATAGTAGAGTATATACTGAGGATCCTTTAACCCAGCTCTCTAAACCCTAAATCCTAAACCACCTACCTTCATCCCACCTGTTGAGGCCCCCTGACTCGTGGGAGGTTCGGATTCTCGGTTTGGGCCTCACAGTTTACCTACCTAGACTCTGTGGAGCCCCAGACAGTGAAACCCTACACCCTAAGATATAGGGTTTGGGGCATAGGGTTTAGGGTATAGGGAGGGTATAGGCTATATAGTCCCCTTAAGTAGATAGAATGGGGTATATGGGGATGTTCTTGTAATATACCCAAAGCCATATTCTATCTACCTAAGGGGCACTATAATCCTATATGTTACCTGTCTCACCGAAAGCCCTCAGGCCTAACAGAACAGGGTTTAGGGTTTAGGGCGTAAGGTTCAAGCCCTGAACCCTACCTAAGCTGCTGGTATCCCCCTCAATAAACCCTACAATACTCCCATATATAATCTGCTATATCACCCCCTTTTAAGGAGCTTAGACTACAGTACTTTCAAGGGCTTAGGGAAATTGCAGGTTCCGCGGGACTAGTCATCTACAACAAACTGGGGTTACCTTACTTTCAATTCTGTGGACCTGCATAAGAAGAATTCCGGGGATCGCAAGTCGGGTTTTGACCGCAATTACAAAGTAAGTAGCACGTAGGCCCCAAAAGTAAGCAAATAATAGTCCCAACCCCCCCCAAACCGCGAGAAATAGTTGAAAAGGCCAGTATTCTACATGCGTTGTGGCCTGGGGTAAGTGGGTCCTGCAAACTTCATGAACCTCCAGTAATTTGTAGTTGCCCTAAATAGGGGGACCTCAATGTAGACTCCAGAATGCTATAATCCTCATTATTGGGATCCCCACAATGGCACCCCTAGTCTTGGGAAACTCCCAATTAGGGGCTTTTGCTAAAGGCCTCAGACCTTCAATTAGCTTGACTTCAGAGAGATGTTGTCAACTTTCCTCATCCAAACAGACCATAAAACGGTTTAGGGTATAGGGTTAGGGTTTAGGGTTAAGGGTTTAGGGTTCCAAAAGGACAGCAGTTGTCAAACCGCTCTTGTTAGGGCCTTTTGGTTGATCGTGGGGGATTGCCGGCTCCAACATTAATGCCCCCCTAGCAATCACCACCCTCTAAGACATCATGGTGCTAACTGCGAGGGAAGTTATCATTGGGGGTGGAGGGGAGGGAAAGGAATGTTATTCAGGACCAAGGATTCTGGACCCATTAACCTGTCTCCTGGCTGAGTAACCCTAAAGCCCTAAAGCAACAAAAACCTAGACCAACTACACCCTAAACCCTATTCCTATTCGTACATACGTGAGGTCAACAGGCTCTCTGTTAGCATGCCCACGCTGAAACAAACGACCATGAAAACAAGAATTGAAGCCTCAACAAAGAGTTAGCGCGGTTTGGGGCTTGGGTTTATAGGGCCCCTAAAGCCTAAAACATAAATCCTAAAGACACAAAACACGCACATTGCGATGCCACTTTACTACCTACAGATTAGTTGCTCCACATTCCTTCCAGGGGATCGACCAAGGAATTTAGACCTTAAACCCCAAACCCTGAACCCTAAACCCTAAATCCGAAACCCTAAACCCTAAATCCTAAAGGTCCTAAACCCAATACCCTAAACATCCCTAAACCCTGAATCCTAAACCCTAAATCCTAAACCCTAAACCCTAAATCCTAAAGGTCCTAAACCCAATACCCTAAACCCTGAATCCTAAACCCTAAGTGGAGACAGCTGGGATGATGAAGCCGAGTTGCGTCGGCGCTGTTTCTTCAACGACTCCACGCTGCTTCCGGAGTACCTGAGCGAGAGTGAGGATCTTAGGACTTGGGTGTTTAGGCTGAAGGGGTTGGGGCTTATATTGGGATTATTTAGGATAAATGGAAAGGCAAATGGAAACTACATTTAGGGTTTAGGGGCTTAGGGTTTAGGGTATATAGTCTCCCTTCAGTACATAGCAAATTGGGGGACATGGGGATTTTACTACATACCCAAAGCTATATTCTATCTACTTAAGGGGGACTGTAGGGTTGACTGCAAGTAGGTAAGTTGTGAAACAGGAACGGTTATGGACTATTGCCTGGCAATAACTCGAGCGCTCTCCTGTTGGAGAAGTTATTTGGAATCTAAGGTGAGTGGGACCTCGCATTTTTCCTGGTGGCTTGTTTTTTGGGATTAACTGCGCACAAAACCCTAAATCCTAAACCTTCGTTTTGCCCCTCACAGCCCTGCCCTGTAGCCGGCTTCTTCTTAGTACCCTAAACCCAAAACCAGGACCCTACACCCTAAGCCTGTGAGCTGAAGGGTTGACAAATTAAGGCTTTACGATGCGAGCGTTCAGGTTTGAAGGTCGCAGCTTAGGCTTTTGGAAGGGGGATTTTGTTGTGTAGGGCTTAGACGGAGCAACACGATGGCAACGTATGTTGAGGATGTGAGCCTTTACCTATGCCCCTAAGCCCTGGACCCTAATCGCTACTGTGCCATCTGTGTGGGGCAGGCCAAATTCCACGTGAAGGCATGTTGGGCTTGTTGCCGCCAAACAGCCTAACCCCTAGACCCTAAACCCCTGTACCCCAAACCCCCCTAAGCCCCTGAACCCCTAAACCCCTAAACCCTGAACCCTTGCACCCTAAACTCCTACTCTCCTAAACCCTAAGGTATACGCCCTAAACAGGGTTTAGCTTCAGGGTTCTCACAGCAAACCCTTACCTTGAGGCTCCAAACAGCGCAATGTAGGTAGGTAGTACTTCTAGACTTCAGTGTCCAATGCGGGTTAGGGCTGTTTAGGGTTTAGGGACCTAAAGACTTTAGGGCAAAGCGTAGGTATCATTTATCGACTTAGAGCCCCAGGGTCACATAATGACAAATACTAACCCCCCGAAATAACCCGTCTGCAATCTCCACAAGTCCTGCGAATCCCCTAGCATACCCCTGTGTTGAGAAACCCTAAACCCGTTGGCGCTCTTCGGTCGGTGCTAAACTCCTGCATGCCCGTAAGTACCCTAAGCCTTTCAGAATTATGCAGGGCCCTCAACCAAAACGGGCATTTCATTTCAAAGGTACCTATGTTATGTCTCGTAAAGAACTTTGAGAATGCGCAGTCCTGAAACCCAGGTTGCCTACTGCTGCCTAGACCCTAAAGCCTTTCATGCTCACATGAGCGCCTTCAAGCAGTGGCTCCTGAATATACCTTAAAGCCTACATGGGCTTGGTTAGCATTTAGGTGCCCCCACTTGTGAGTTCAGGGTTTAGAGTGTAGTGTAGTGGTATATTCGGAATATAAGAGGACCCCACTATAGTTACCATTCTCCCATATAGTCACTATTACAGTCCACTTCACTTACCATATCACGAGAACCACAAACGCAACGCCCGTAAGCCTCAAGTCCTTCTCATTCCCTGCAGCGCAAACCCATTTTTTGATAAGCATGCTGCAAAAGAAAGTATCAAGTGATGTTTGGCTTTGCCCGGGCACCCTCCTGCCACCATGGTTTCAAGTTGGACTCTGCCAAAATCATGGATTCAAGTCGGGCCCTGCTGGTGAATTCATGGGTTCCAACTGAGTTCAAGAAGATCCTTCCGGTGACGTGGATTTAATTTGTGGGCTTGAAGACCCTAGGCCCTAAACTCCTATAGCTTCCAGGACACGGACATCCCGAGCGCCGAAAACTGCGTACACGCACTCATCTCTTGGGTTCCATGTTGGGGAATTCCTGTAATAAGGGTTTAGGGTTGAGGATTTAAGATGCAGGGTTGGCGGCATATGTAAGAGGGGACCCCTAAGATGAACGCCCTGCTTTGAGTGCTTAGCTTTCAATACCGCAAGATAAAGAAGGCAGCAGAAGTTTTGCTGAACAGCCAAAACTTTTGATAGTTTGAAAGCCCTGCAAGACCTTGGTATATCGGGATAGCATGATTCCCAAGGTATGAGGTACTCAGGGTCATGCAGGAGGTTCAATATCCACTGTATCTCCTGACCCTGAACCCCAAAGCCTAAGCCCTAGACCCTAAGCCCCAAACTCCAAATTCTAAACACTCAACCCAAAAATCCCAAACCCTACACCCTCAACCCTATCGTCTCTTCAGACCTATAATAAAACTATTATGTTCAACAATTCCTTAGGGTTATATATACTGTAATGAAAATCCCTAAACCCTAAACCCTAAACTATACCATAATGAAAATCCCTAAACCCTAAACACTAAATTATACTATGACGAAAATTCTAAAACCCTAAACCCTAAAGTATACTACAATGAAAAATCCTAAGGAAACTACAAAAAACCCACATTTGCAAAGCTGCAAGCTGGACTCACTGGCATATGAAGAGGACTGTGAAGGGAGCCCCTGGGCTTTGCCAACTTCTGCCAACTTCTTGGGGTAAAGGGTTTATTAATCAGGGGTCTGGGTTATGAAGCGACTGTGCAACCTTCAACAGAAGGTCCCGAACCTGCTAGATATCCCTGAGGTGTACCACCAGGGATAATATAATGGTGATTATAGCAGGATCCTCGAATACTGTTTTACCACCATTACCACCCAACCCTAAACTCTAAGCATGACGTCATTAGTACACACCCTGAACCCTAAAGCCCGAACCGCCTTCAAGGGCCGATAGAAAATTCGGAAAAACCTCCACCCAGCTTCAACACTTTTGAAAAACGAAGGTTTAGGGTTCAGGAGGTTCAGGGTTTTGGGTTTAGTTAGTTACATGCTTGGGGCCCAAATGAGGCTCCCACATGGGTTTTTTAGGGCCCAAGTATGTATACCATGTACGCACATGAACCCTTTCGAAAAGAGGGCTCGAAAACGTTCTTGTCTGGGAAAGTTGTCGAAATCATGAAGCATCTTTGCATTCCCAGTCAAATACAGCTCGAATATAACTAACCCATAGCCTGAATCAGGTAATAGTAGTAATAGTAGAAATGACAGTAATCAATCATAGTAGTAATTAAAGTAATTAGTAGTAAGAATAATAGTAATAATAGTAGCATCTTTTCCATCGACCATGCAACCTCTGCATAACCCCTTGAGAGAGCCACAGTTTTTGCGGAAACCCTCCCTGCAGTTTTCTGCCCAGCTTCGCAGACGTGCGGAAGTTCCGGTCCAAAGGAGGGTAGGTCACAATTCTGCTCTGGAGGCTCGACCTTTCAAATTGCATCAGATTCAGTGTGTAATTAGAAAACCGGTTGTTGAAGTGTTGGGTTGACAATTTAGGGTCTACCTGGACCCGTGGAATAGGTAACATAAGAGCCCCAACCCCCTGCAACTAGCCCAAAAGGCCATTATTCAATATGTTGTTAAGTGTTAAGGTAGGGTTTGAGGTTGGGAGGAAAACCTCCGGCCACTATAGCATCTTAATGTTTTGGATAAAGGCCTCGCCCCGATGGTACATACTCGCACTTCCTAGCATTCAATATTCTCTATAAGACAATCTGCATGTTTTGCATGCATTGAATTCTGAAGGGGGAAGGGAGGTGACTCTGAGTCTACTGGTCGGCCGTTCTTGGGAAGCCAAGCCAAAGATTCTCCATTCACAGTTTATGGGGTTTAGGATATAGAGTATTGGGGGGTCTTAGGGCTTATAGCAAGGGGCCACCTGTAGCTACCAGGTGAATAACCCTAAACCCTAAACGGGAGCTGGTGACTGGCGAGAGGACCCGGCCACTTGGGTTTTAGGTTTAGAGCTTAGGTTTGTCTATAAGCCGCCTCTGAGGGTACCCACCTGATGTAAACCTTAAACCCTACAGTCTTTTGATGGGGTCTTTCTGACGAGCTGTACAAACTTTTGCAGAAGGACGTCGTCGGATAGCAGAAGTCAAGAGGGGCCAGCTTTTTTAGCGTTTACGGCTTGGGACTCTGACTTTTGACATTGGATCTGGGGTTTTAAGGTTTAGGGGAAATTTGTACAATCCAAATGAAGAGCCTAATCCTAAAATGACGGGTTCGGCAACGGCTTGGACATTAATATTGCAGGGCTTCATGATGGGGCTGTGAGTAGTGCTCCCATTGTTCTTGCAGTTATGGTTTGTAGGAACTATGGTAGGGTCCTAGCTTTTTGGGTTGGAGTTACCGAAGCCCCCTCAACATTCAACGTTACATTCCTTACAAAGGGACAAAACCCTCTATGGCCAACAGTAAGAGTCTCTCGCAACAAAGGAGGCTTGTGGGACCCCATGGACATAGGTCCTATGGGGCTTCCCATTTGGGATTCCACTAGAATTACTTTGAGAAACTGACGTATACCTGAAACCATCGAAGGTATGGTACAGTAGCCCTAAGCTAAGTGAGCCCGGGGTCGTCGAGCGGGGCGAAAAGCGTCTAGCCAAACCCTTCAACATCCTTCTCCATTGCTTACACCCTAGCCTCCTAAACCCTAACACTTTTAAGCCGGGAAACCTAGATTTCAAACAAGCACGACAGAATTAACTCGAATTCAACTGTAACCCTGGAACTCAGCAAGCTGCAGGAAACGGCATCTGAAGAACCAGAATCCTTAACCCCAAACCCTAATCTGCAACCCTGAACCCGACCTAGACCTCTATACTCCACCCCTTTTTAGGATACCTACTGTTGTATATAGAAGATACTAGACATAGGGGTCTCAGGCTGAACGAGTGCACCTCATCCCTAAACCCCTTGATCCCTAAACTTAATAGACCCCATAAACCCTATACCCTAAACCCTAAACCCTAAACCTATATAAACCCCATAGCCCCTAAACAGCCCTGCACCCTAAGCCGCGAACCTCATCCGGCTTGCAAGGTGCTTGGCAGTTGGGCGCCATGATGGCTATGCAGGGCTCTCCGAACCCTACTCACCTTGAGCCTATCAATCTGCAAGACGCACGGATTTAGGCTTTGGGTTTTGGGGTTTAGGGATTTGGGTCTATGGTTTGGGGTTTGGGGCATAGGGATTTGGGTTTTGGGGTTTATAGCTTGGGGTTTAGGGTTTGGGGTTTAGGAATTGAGGTTTGGGGTTTACGACTTAGGGTTGAGGCTTCAGGGGCCGAGGCCAATACCTGCTAACTAAGGATACACCATAAATCTTATTAGGAATCCTAGTACAGGAAGTTGCCTCTGGGTAGACGCTATAGCGTACTCGCTTCTTCTGAAGGTGCCTTGTTTCGAACATAGAGTTCGCTAACCAAGAAGATACAAATTGTAAGCAAGGAACTACAACCTTGGTCTGGTTTGGGGTTTAGGTTTTGGGGTTTTAGGGTTCAGTTGAAGGTCTTGGGGTTTCCATTTTGGATTTAAGGATTTAGGGGACGCCTGGAATCTGCTGGGGCTTAGGGTTTCAAAAAGATGCGTGAAGTAATAATTGTTTGTCGTGACCAACCTCCCTCCAAGCGTACGCGCATAATACACAGACTACGATGTCATGTGGTCTCCAAATTCCCCGCCCCCACCCACGGTACTTCACCCCCTCAGGAGTAGCCCTGAACAAGTACTGTTATGGGAGAATCTGGGCTGGGGGGTTGTGGGGGAGGGGAACCCCCGGATACAGGTCTCCCTGGAAGAAGAAACGCGCCCGTGCCTGCACCCTGCAACCCTAAACCCTACAACCCCAAACCCTACAAACCCTAAACCCTAAACCGCGGTTCAGGGGTTTGGGGTCTGGGCAGCGATGGTGGCGCCGGCAGAACAAGCGCATCATAGCCACGAAGTCCGGAAGCAGTTCAACTTACAAACCTCTCACATATTAGGGTTAAGGGTTTAGGGTTTAGGGATTAGGGGTATACAGGGGTATATAGGGGCTACATGGGGATAATGGAAAAGAAAATGGAAACTACTATATTAGGGTTGTAGTCCCCCTTAAGTAGATAGAATATGGCTTTGGGTATATTATAGTAAGATCCCCATATATCCCATAAGGGGGACTATAAGGGTTTAGGGCTACATATATCCAATGTGCAAACCAACCCTGTAGGCTAGCCCAGTGGTTTGACCTAAAGTAGTAGACCCCAAATATCCAGAGCCATAGGCCCCACACCATATATTGGGGTCATAGTTTAGGGTTTAGGGTTTGGGGGTACCTTTAGAGGGAGTCTAGGGGTTTTATGGGCTTATATACCGGGACATTGAAGCCTAACCCTAAACTTCGGACCCTGCACCCTTGCCCTAAACCTTACGCCGTTAACCCTAAACAAAAACCCTCAACCTAAACCCTAAACCCAAACCCTGAACCCTAAACACCTCAACCCAAACCCATCCACCCAGACATCCCATCCGCAGTTCAAGGTTTAATCCCCGCCCCTTATTTTAAACCCCTCCCACCCCCCTCATATTAGATCTTCTCAATATACTGTAATATACCCCAAGGGGGAGTATTTAATGTTGAAGGGGTGGGTGGGTTTAATATTATAGTCCCCCTTAAGTAGGTAGAATATGGGGTATATGGGGATCTTATTATAGTATACCCAAAACCATATTCTATCTACTTAAGGGGGACTATAAGAGAAGGGGTTAAACCCAATCCTGAGCCGCTTTTCCATCGCATGCCTAAGAGATCTGCCCGACTGGGGCTCAAAGCACTTGACCCAGTTTGGAGTCACCGATTCGCGGTTGAGGAGCTGGAGTCAAGTTTAGGGTTCAGGGCTTAAGGATAAGGGTTTAGGATTTATGGGCTTCGGGCTTAGTAGCATCTGGATCCATAGTTTAGGGTTTGGGGCTTAGGATGCCAGAAGGGAGACTCAAATGAGCGAGTCCAAACTCCTGAAAGGAGAGTTAGATAGGAGACTATATAGGGGAGCATTATAGAGCTTGTTGAGGGGGATACCGGGAGTTTACATGTTACATTATAGTTCAGATGGACAGGTACGTGGACAACGGAGGGTTTAGGGCTTCGGGTAGAGGGTGGAGAAGGGTGCTGCATCAGGAACTTGAACTAAGCTATTTGCAGCATGGATATACAGCAGCCAATAACAAGGCCTCCCCATAACCCTGAGCCCTCACTCCGAATCCCTAAGCCCTCGACCCTAAGATCTAGGCTAAATCGCAAGGAGGAACTAGTAATTGGTTTGATAACGGAAAATGTTACTTAGGGTGTAGGGTCCAGGGTTAGGGGGGCTTAGTAATCGGGTTAAGAATGTGGATAACTGGGATTACTGTATGGCTTATAGGGGTTCATAAGGTACCCACTGGGGACTACATGTCAGAGCCGCTCAGCCGGGATTGTGCTTCAGGGTTTTGGAGTTAGGGTTCTGGCGTTAGGGTTGGGGAAATCTTAGGGTTGTTTCTCGGCCAACAAGACCATTCCAAGATGCCTAAACCCTAAACCCCTCAACCCGCGTGACTCACTTCAGGTAATCCTGGGGAGCCTTCTGCTTCTTGTTGGTCTTGGTCGTGTCCTTACCAGGCTAATGTAGACCCCTGATGAATAAACCCCCTCCTTTGAAGGGCCTTAGTATTAGAATCCCCATTATAATCCCTCTTAAGGGCACCCTAAACCCTAAGCCCCAAACCCCAAACCCTTTAATATTAGGATCCCTCCTATTAAGGGGAGGAGGGGGTTTATTAACTTGGGGTCTACATTACTGTTGATGGAAGCTCTAAGGACTTTAGCAGGGACCCCTAGAAGGGACCCTTAATCCCATTAACATATATAACCCTTATATACTGATTATATAACCCCTATATCCGTAGGTAGTCCCCATATTAACCCCCATAAGCTTCCCTATAAGGGTCCCTCCAAAAGTCCTTAGAGAAGAAATCCTGCACGTGAGAGTTTAGGGTTTAGGGGTTTAGGGTATAGGGTTTGGGGGGTTTAGGGTTCATGCAGGGTTTAGGGTTTTTAGGGATGAACATGAACGACACGCATGTCGGAAAGCTGATCTTACAGGTCCCATTCAAAACAACTACGGTCCCATGATAAGCGGCTGGATATGCTTGGGCTTCTGCCGGGGAAGTTCAGTAGCACGAAGCTTTTGTAGCGCTTTCTTGGATTTGGGCACTTAGGAACCTATGTCTTTCTGGTTTAGAAAGGACCGGGCGATTGAGAATCTCCTACACCCTAAACCCGAACCCCAAGCCCTAGCCACCCTAAACCCTAAACCCCTAAACCCGACCAAGCGTCTGCTCCATGGGACAGAAGCAAGTCCACAAGGCTTTGGAAATCCTGCAGACATTTGGTTTAGAGCTTAGGATTCAGGCTTTAGGGTTTAGCGCATGTGATTCCCAAAAGATGAGATAAAGGCTCGGATGCTGCCGATTTGTTTGCTGGCTGGAAGGAAGGAAGGGGAATGAAGGATGTAAACCTACACTCTAGACCCTAAACCCCGAACCTGTTATAACGCTTTGGTCCACTTTTTTAATGACAACTCGCAAAGTATTTGCAAAAGTTCTAGGCACACTTCTAGGGTTTAGGGTTTAGGGCTGTCCCTAAGGGTCCAGGGTGGGTCCGAAAATCAGGTGTTCCTTTGTTCGAGGTCCCTATAATAAGGATCAGAGTATTTTGGGGAGTCTACCCATTTTAAGGAACCTACCATGTCTCTTTGAAAGCCATACGCGCTCCGGACCCTCAAACTCAGCTCAACCCTAAACCCTAACCCTAAGAAGGATTCCGACAAACCCTATACACCCTAAACCCATGAGGGAACGAACACCTGGGGCTCTTAAGCAGGTCATCCTCCAAAAAATTAAACTTCCCGAAAATTAGGTGCACCTTTTAGGGTTTAGGGTTTTAGGGTTTAGGGTTTTAGGGTTTTAGGGTTTAGGATTTCCCGAAATAAGTGGCACCTTTCAAGAACCTGATAGGGGTTATATATACGGCTTTATGCGGATTTATAGGGTTACAGGGATTATATAGGGTTTAGGGCTTCCCAAGCTGTAAGGTTATTTGAGGATCCATAGGGTTTATAAGGGTTACATATTGTTTAGTTAGGGTTTCCCCAAATCAGGGGTACCTCTCGGGGGGGCCTCCAAAGTATGTAGGATTATAGCACTCTACATTGGGGCCTGCCTTGCTGTTGGAAGCTGTCAAATGTGTCCCAACTTTATGCGGTCCTTCGTCTCCTCATCTGCCTTGTGGCGTGAGAGCTGGACTGCGGCATACAGCAGCGGAGTGTCGCCGGTAGTTGGCACCTGGGGGCTTGTAGTTTAGGCTTTAGGGATTATTTGAGCCCTGTATTCCTGAACGGTCCCCCCTTATAGGTCCCCCCACACCTAACTTTAGTCCGTAGCTCAAATCACCTAATAGGGCGGGCCCTAAACCCCTAGATCTTCTTATAGGTCCCCCCACATCTACCTTTAGTCCGTAGCTCATATGACCTATAGGGCTGAAGATTTTGTTTGGTGGCGCCTGCCTGAGCCTTTGAGGTTCAGTTTTTTTTTTGGCAGGTTCAGGGCTTAGGGTTCAGGGTTTAGGGCTGCAGTTTTTGGAGAATGGATTTCAGGTTGTTAGGTTTCAGTCGGGATTTCCAGGCCTGAGATGTTTTTGTGGAGAGATTGAATGAAGCTTCCAGGTAACTATACAGGATTTTGTGGCCCAGGTCAAAAATGCTTGAGCCTGGCAATCTGGCTTGCTGTTAAGAAACTTACATTAAGAAGTACCATAACATGGGTATGTAGTAGTAAGTAGAAAACAGGGCTTCCTTACCAGTAACCTTTTATAAGTTCCTCACCAGCAACCCAGCAAATGTAGGAACGAAGAAGATCTTGCTTCTCTTACCGTAACCAATGTCTTTATCCCCAAACCTACACCTCAGACTCCCAGGACCCAACACGCCAAGCCCTGCAACGCCATGAGTTCCAAAGTCCCACGACCAAAGCCCTAAGTCTTTTGGTCCTTGTTAGATTTGGTCTGGCTTTTTGGTTAGGATAGGACTCTTATTAGGGCTACCAAAAAGGTACAACAATGGAGGGTCTAGGTAAGTCTTAAGGTCAGCCGGCGTGCGTCGTAAAGACTTCTCTGACGAACTCTCATGCTTGAACCAACTGAAGCTCCATCCACTCTCCTTAGAGCACCAGACCTGCAAACTTAACCTTAAGCCCAGGGCAAACCCGAAAAGCCTATCAGGATTCCCATGGACGGCTCAGAAGAAGGCGAATCCAAACTTCAAACAACCCAAAGCCTGAACCAAAGCTACTTGTTCTAAGTAGGGAATAAGTGAATATGTTTTATTGGGCTAATACAGGTTTTTATTTTCCCTTGTTGAATCCTTACTGTGCGCCGGTAAGTAAGCCCCAAGCCCTAAACCCCAACCCAAATCCCCACCCAATCCCAAACCCTAACCCCCAAATCCTAAATCTGGAGCCGTCCTTGGCTATGAACGGCTTGGGATTTGCCACTCAAAGCCCGTTGCAACCCGCAATCCCGAGCCCAAACAACAACCCCCCAAACTATAAGCCCCGAAAGTTTCAAGAATCCTCTCCTGGGCATCCACATCCGCTTTCACTTCAAGAAGTAGCTGGGCTTCCTCTAAGAAAGAGGGTTTACGGTTGAGGGCATAGGGTAGGGGGAGTTACTGGCAATGTGGTGTTAGAAGAGGGGTATTACTACGGGGGTTCAGGTTTATCCTAGTTATAGGGGTAGGGAAATTGGAATCGCCACGCTAGTCCCTTCTCGTAAACCTGATGGGAGTCGATTATCCCCCCACCCAAACTGACACGGAAGCTCTGTGAAGGGGCTATGCAGTGGGTTATATACCAGGTTTTTATACAGGTATTTTGGGTTTAGGGTTTAGAGGTCTAGGGTATATTCGCCAACCCACATGACCCACCGCTAAAAGGGCCCATCAAAAACAGTAGCCCTCTTCAAAAGTGCCGAGATCGCCTTCCACATTAGTTGTAATTTTGAAGCCCTAAACCTTAAACTGCGCATTTATATGGTGGGGACCACGCTGAAAGTAAGAGGCGCCACATAGAGACCCTGCATGCTTGCAAGGACCCTCAGAAAAGGACGCAAATTTTTCGGAACCCCTCCCTATTGCATGACAGTCTAAACCTCAAACCGAGACCCCAAAACCTGATCCCTTGCAGAGCATGTGGGGATGCCAGCACAGCACAGTGAACACAACATCCAACACTCCAGGCAAATGTAGGTAGTTTCCGTCAGTAAGGGGCCCCCAGCCTAGACTCCAACATACTATGATCCTCCTGAATTCGTATCTAAGCACCTCCAAAGAAGGCAGCCCGAATTTACAGAAACCCAGAGTAGCTCGAACCCTAAACTCTAAACCCAAAACTCTAAACCCTAGGCGGAGGGCAGATGGCACCCCTTTCGGCCTGCCTTTGGCCCCTCAAAACAGAGCCGAAAGCCCAAAAGACTCCCGGAGTTTACTATTGGGGGTTTAGGGTTTAGGGCTCCAAAATAGACCGAATTCGGTAAGAACTTAACGCCCGTGGGCTACTTGGAGGGATAAACGCACTGAGTAAGTAGACTTATAACTCTAGAACCCTTATAAACCCTGGAGGCACCCGTTTCAAACCTACTTCCTGAGTCCCCCTAAGCCTCCAAGTATGTGGTGTCCTATTGGGAGGAACTCCAAGTCCGACTCTCAAGGGTTTAGGGCCCTTTCAAGGGGGATGTAGGGTTTAGGGTTCCTGTAAAGGGGCGTATATAGGGAGAATGGAACAGAAAATGGAAGCTACTATTTAGGGTCTAGCGTTTAGGGTCTTGGGCTAATCAGGGTTTAGGGTTTCGGGGTCTAGCTTTTCAGGGCGCTCTTGTGAAATTTCTTCTCGACTACACGGTAGAGCTATCATTTCGCTAGCTGTACTAAACCTGGACCTTATGTAACCGAAAAACCCTAAACCCTAAATCCTAAACCCTACATCCTTAACCCTGAATCCTAAACCCTTAATCCTAAACCCTCAATCCCAAACCTAAATCCAACACCCAAACCCCAAACCCTTAACCCTAAACCCTAAATAGTAGCTTCCATTTTCTTTTCCATTCTCCCTATATAACTCCCTTTGAAGGAACCCTGAACCCTATATCCCCCTTTAATGAATCTTACCGTACACCCCAAAAAGCCCGCCTTCGGCCTCCCCTTGGCAGCGGCCAAGTGCAGAGGCTTCCGGGAATTCCACTCCGCCTCGGTGGAGGCCTCCAGGGGTCGGGTTTGATTTTTTTTGTGTTTAAGGGTTTAGGTTTGAGTGGCTTAGGGTTTAAGGGTTTAGGGGTTTTAGGGCTTGGGTTTCGGGGTTTAGGGTTTAGGGCTTGGGGTTTACGGGCTTAGGGCTTTTGGTGTACAGGGCCAACCCTAAATCCTAAACCCTCAACCCTACGGTTTGGGTTGGGGTTCAAGGGTTTTTGTTTTTTGGAGTTTAAGCTGTAGGGTTCTGCGGAGGCCTCCAAAGGCCTGCCTTTAACGAAATGGCGCACATAGACAGACAGATAGGCAGACAGACAGATAGACAGATGGATAGATAGATGCAGATGTAGATGGATAGATAGATAGCTAGATAGATGGATCGATAGATAGGCAGATAGATATAGATGTAGATAGATAGATGCAGAGTAGGTGAAACCCCTACCCGCTAATGGTAACCACGGGGGATAACAGTAATTAAGGTCCCCGTGTATTCCTAATATACCTCGCTTACTGGGCACATGTCATGTGACATCTCTTGCGCCACAAGAAGCTAGGTTCAAGGCTCTAGAGATTGTGTAGGATGCAGGGGCCTGCAGTATTAGGGTGTCTTGCTACCTCCTCGTATCTGCCTATAAACCCAAGCCGAAGAACGAGCGGTCAGACAACGCGACAAGTCGACAAGCTAAACTCCAGCCTATAGACTCCCCTTTAAGTAGATAGAATATATAGGGGTTATATAGGGGATATATTGGGGTTATACTGGGATAAAGGAAAAATGGAAACTACCATCTTATATGGGGTTATATTCCCCTTAGGTTGCCAAGCTGTCAGTATCAAGACGCTGCGTGTTTGGCACTTCGGGGCCCAAGCATATGCTACACATCTACTTGGACCCTTTGGGATAGTAGACGGTCGGGCAGGGCGTCGCAGAAACGCCCAACCAAGACATGCTAACCTTTTACATGAGCCAGTCTACACTCATAGACACCTGTATAACCCCCCCTTTAAGGAGTGTAGACCATAGCTCACATGAGCTATAGTCTAAACTCCTAGTATCCCCCTTAATATCCCCTATAGTAGTCCCCTATATACTCCCGTATATAACCCCCTTTAAGGAGTGTAGACCATACCTCACATGGAGATGGCTGTGAACGACATTGGCCAAGTGACACAAGCTGCGGGGTCACCCGATTAGACCACTTGTAGAGAAACTTCCTAGGGTTTAGGGTTTAGGGTTTAGGATTTAGGGTTTAGGGTCTAGGGTTGAGGGTTTAGGATTTAGAGTTTAGGGTTTAGGTTCCTAAACCAAAGACATCAGCCGGACGTGTGGCCCACGGGAGCTACGCTGCAGGGAATAAGTGGATGTTTCCGAAAATGGGGGTCGTGCCATTTTGGAGATCCCCGTAATAAGGCCTATAGTAGATTCGGGTCTGTATTGGGTCCCCCTATCTATGGAAACTACGAAATGTCATCACCACACAGTACAGCCAATCCCTGCTGGACGCAGGCCTTCTCAAAGTTTTGCTCGCGGAGGAACTCCTAGCTTTGTCACTTTGGGGGGGCAGGTTTTCCCTCTGGGTTTAGGGCTTACCTGCAGTCTTGTGGGCTTCTACCTGGCATTAAGAACGAGACTAGGCAACTGTAGGCTTGGGGTTCCCTTGAGCGGTTTGGAAGGAAGTAATGCCTCTTGCCGGCATACCCCCTAAACTCTGAACCCTAAACCTTAAACCCCACATCCGTAACGCGGATAACACGCTTCTACAAGCAGCCAGCTTAGCACAATTGCAAGATTCAGGTGTGGTGAAGGTTATTACTATCGAGTGGTAGTTACAGCATGCCTTATAGGTGGACCCCCCCACCCAGTAACAATTCGTGACCATAAGAGATAGTTGTGATTATATTAGGGTCCTCTCATGTTCCGACTATGCCATTATTACAGGGTGGGGGGTCCACCTAAAGCATGCCACATGATTCTAGACCAGGCTTGTATAAAATGGATGAGACATCCGCCAAAGGAACCCTAAACCCTAAACCCTAAACCCTAAGCCAGAACTCCAGTAGCCCTACAGATCCCCAGCAGTCGGCCGTGAGGTGGGTAACACCTCTCTGTACCTCTACATGCCTTCAGGAGCTACTTCTGACTGCAGGCAAACGGAGTCGCTGCTCAAAACCTAGACCCTAAACCCAAAACCCCCAAGCCCTAACCCCTCAACCTTAAACCCTAAACCCCTAAGCCCAAAACCCTGAACCTTAAACACTAAACTGTGGCTCCAATAGCTGCGTCAGTGCAGAGCCAACGCTGTCGCTCGGGTGCTGCTCGTGGACCCGGGCGATAGCCTACAGGAATCTAGGTCTAGGGTTTAGGGCTTACACTCAGGAAGCCCAAAAACAAGTAGGGATTAGGGAACTCACATGGGATTGTGTTTAGAACCCAGTTCCCACTGCAATGTAAATTTTCTTTTCCATTTGACTCTCCAATGTCCTAAGACCCACATGAGCTACTATCTAAACTCCTAGTATCCCCCTTAATAACCCCTATAGTCGTCCCCTATATAATCCCCTATATAACCCCCTTTAAGGAGTTTAGGCTATGGTTCACATGAACCCCAATAACTCCCTATAATCCCCTTGAAGGGACCAGACATTTTGGTATCTAGGCTCCTCAGTCCTAATCCCTAGGCTTGCAGCCCCAATTCTTAAACCCGATCTATCGCTTATAATTCCCTTTATGGGACCAGACCCGAACCTTAAAGGCCCGAAACCCTAAACCCTGAACCCTAAACCCTTAGGCCCTAAACCCTTAAACCCTATAACCTTGACCCCAGTACCTGGGTCCTTTCGACAATCCACGAGCCTCGTTGATGCCCATGCCCTCCACAGCCTTCCACTCCGAAGCTAGGCCTGAGCCAATAGGGCTTAGATTGGAAGGGTGGTTTTAGGGTTTAGGGTTTAGGGTTTAGGTTCAGGGCTAGGGCTCAGAATTGGGAGGAAAGCCTTGGCTTTTGAATTTGGGATGTATGATTTGGGATTAAAGTTTTATGGAGGCGAAACCAAGGGAGCGGCTCACAGGTGGAACGCCGCGCAGCCTTTGACGAAAGTCTGCGAACAGCCACGATGCCAAGACGAAGTTAGTCGAAGACAGGGGGGCTTTGACGAACTTAGTCGAAGGTCCACGGGGCGTTTGCGTATCAAGGCCATCAAAAGTCTTCCGTTGAATCAGAGATGTTTCGAAGGCAAGTGTCCACGAACCTTAGACGAAGCATGATGAAGCAGGGGCCCTTAGTCGAAGGTTGGGGGGGAGGATGTGTCCCAAACGAAAATCGACAAAGGCCCCCACGCTGCTAATTCCTTTACGCTGTTGCCCTTGGTTTGCCCCTGATTTTATGTTGTAGGATCTGGAGTGTAGGGTTTAGCTCTTAGAGTTGAATCAGGTTGCGAATGAAGGGCTTGCGGCTCAGCATTTGGAGGTTTTGAGCTCGTTGGGTCTAGGATGTAAGGCTTGGGGCTTAGAATTCAGGGTTTAGCTTCAAGGCTAAGTTTTTTAAAGGACTTCAAACATAATTCCGGTTAAGGATGGATTTTCGAGCTCAATTAGAAGATTCTGTAATCCCCCCCCAGATAGGTCTAAACAAAAATCATTAGTTGCAATAATTCCCGAGGGATTTACTACAAATTAGAAGATCAATTCCTGAGGAAATAGGACAACACCTAAACCCTAAACCCTCTATTAGCCATTATAGTAGTCTCCATTTTCTTTTCCATTATCCCGATATAACCTCAATATAACCGTACTACTACCCCAATCGGTACAAGTACTCTCTAGAGTTTCGAATTTCTGGAGCCTCGAGCTGAGAAGTTGAGGTTTAAGTCGGTATTTCTCAGAATTCTGTGCCTTTTTTTGAATATAGATTATGGGTCCAAGGACAAAAATGATAGGGCTTTGGGACCCAAATACCACAAATATTATAGCATTTGGGCCCTAAAACCCTCTTATTTGGGTCTTTGAAGCCTTATATCTGACGGCACTGGATAGTTAGGGGTACCGCAAAGCGGCCCTAATTTTGGGAACTACCCCATGCGTGCAGCAAAAGAGTGAAGGTTTAAGTGATGGGGTCACCTTAGCGACCCAGAGGTCGAATGGGCTTAGGGTTGAGGGCTTCAAGTTTACGGCTTAAGGTTAAGGGCTTGGTGTTTAAGGTTTAGGGCTTAGTGTTTAGGGTTTAGGCTTTAGGGCCCCTAAACCCTAAACCCTTTAGGGTTATGAAGGTTTTGTGAGGTGAGGAGAGGAGGACAGGGTGTCGAACTTGAGGATGCTCGGGAAATTGCTTCTCTAGATAATGCTCCCATAAAGCATCCTGGCACGCGGAAGGGCGTCGGGTTTCGGGCTTGTGTTTGGAGGGGCCGTTTAAGCCCAGAACCCAAAGTTGCTCAACCCCCAAACCCAAGTTGCGTGAAGTTTGGGACTCCAGGAGGAGGCCACAAGTTTTGCGCTGAGAACGGTTTAGAACGTGGCTATCGCCAACCCTGAAAACGGGGGGTCCGATAGCTATGTCTCTAGGGGTTCCCCAAATCCGTGATATACAGTACTATTTACTTAGTAAAGGTACTCACAGTGAACTGAACCAGGCCATGTGCATATTGTGTGGCCTTTCCTGATGGGACTACTGTGCTACAAGGAACTCTGCAACAAATCTTTGTTATTCCTGTGGCAACAGTACGCCACAGAGAAAGCCCAAAATATCTGAACCTCTGGGCCCTATGATTACTTGAAAAGTGGAACTTCAAAGCTAACCTGACTGAAGCGAAAGTCTACAGCGCCTAAACCTACACTCCAGACACCCGAACCTCATCTTGACCCTAGGAAGCCCAGCGTTTCAAGTTGCGCATACTACTTTTTAATCCCTAAACCCCCTAAACACCTAATCCCTAAAACGCTGAGCCCTGAACCCTACCTGGACCCTCCAATGTGGTTCCTTTTTGGGTTTGTTATGGTTTTGGGGTTAGGATTCTTATTAGGACAACCAAAAAGGTACTACATTGGAGGGGCTAGGCAAACCCTCACAAACGAATACCCTATATCCGTCAGCCTTGATCTTTGAACCCTATAAACTCTGAAACCCTGAACCCCAAACCCAAAACTCTAAACCCTCAACCCTAACAACCCTGAAACCTGCGTAGCTCGTATGGAACCCTAAAACCAGATCTCCTAAACCCCTAATCCCTGAACCCCTAAACACTAAACCCTGGGGGGTTCCATTTTTGGGGTCCTTTAGGGGGTCCTAAACCCTATATAAACCCCAAACCCTAAACCCTAAGCCCTGTAGGGGGTCTGGATAAACTCCTCATCCCCAAACTGAGCCCAGGTGCTCGGCGCTTCGGGACTTGACTGTTGCAGCCCAAAGTGCTCCTTAAGCTCCTCCAAAAGTGCAAATTATAGTAAGTTGGGGATTGGGATTCCAAACCCCTAAACCCTAAACCCTAAAACCCTGAACCCTAAACAGGATTTAGGCTTTAAGATTCTTGGTGTAAATTCTGGGATCAGAGTTTGTGGGCTTCAGGGTTCAGGGTTTAGGGCTTCGGGTTTGGCAGGCGGCCGCCTTTGTCTTCCGTAGGGTTTAGGGTTTAGGGTTTAGGGATTTAGGGTTTAGGGTTTAGGGTTTGGGGTTTAGGGTTTAGGGTACCTATTTTCCTACGGACACCAGAACCAGGCATACGAGCTACCGTAGATATTTCAACGTTCCCATAGAGCTATAGTTTAGGGTTTAGGGTTAAGGGGGGCATCCAATATTCCCATAGATATATAGTTTAGGGTTTAGGATTTACGGGTGAAGGGTTTAGGGAATAATGGACATGGGCCCCTAGCAGGAATATTTTGGGGATTGACTATATATGTATATATACTTTATCTTGA
Source organism: Symbiodinium pilosum (assembly GCA_905231905.1). Taxonomy (NCBI): domain Eukaryota; class Dinophyceae; order Suessiales; family Symbiodiniaceae; genus Symbiodinium; species Symbiodinium pilosum. The sequence continues at coordinate 38,984 of CAJNIZ010045439.1, forward strand.
TCTACCAAAGGACCCCTCTATCCGCTCCTAATGATCCCTTGGTAGCCCTAATATTGAGACTACTTACCTGCTGGAAAAAAATTAGGGTGTAGGCTGCCATATACTACCGTAGACATTGCGACGCTGATGCCTAAGTCTTGAATACTGTGCCTGCAACACCTCATGAAAGATATCATAAACTCGAAGCCAACTTCATTAATGAAGAGACTTTGCTAGATTGCCAGAACCCGACCTGAATCCATGTACCGGACGCTTCCTTGTGCAGCTGATGCAAGCTCTTCAGTAGTTGCTGCATCTTCTGAAGCAGCTCTGTCTTCATCTGCTTCAAGCTGTCAATTTCATAGTGCCTCAGCTGAAGGTTACCCAGAGAGGGTCCAAGGACGTAATCCAAGGACGTAAATAATAGGGTTCTAGGACTACTTGGGCCCTAAAACCACATTATTTGGGTCCTTGGATCCTTAGGGTTTTGGATTCAAAAGGGTGTATACGTAGGCGTAGGCGCAAAACCCGCATAACAGGCTTAACATACGTTACGTTTGTAGGGGACTGTTGTGGGGGACTGTCGGTGTGCCGGGCTTTGGGGTTAAGATTTAGGGATGTCATAAGAATAAACTGGAAGTAGCCAGCAGAAACTTGATTGTAAGAGCGTCCAACATGCTAAACAAGACCAGGAAGACCCCAAACCCAGGCCAATCCAGACCTAAACCCTTGACCATAACCCTGCGCACTTATAAGCCCTGAACCCCAAACCCCTAGACCCTGAACCCTTAAACCTTTCATTAAACCCCTAAGTACAATTCCCTGGAGGCCAAATTTGCTGCTGCCCAAGTTGGGGACATTTTTATAGGGACCTGTCTGGCAGTAGGAACCAAATAAACCCCCTACACCGACCCTACACCCCTGCACCCCCTAAACCCCCCAAACCCTAAACCCCACAAACCCTAAACACTAGAGAATTTGGGAAAAACACCCACCCCCCTCGCCTAAAACTCTGAGCCAGTCGCAGCGTGTCTTTGGCACGCTTCGCCAAGTCCCCGCTGCCACCATCCTCCAGCTGCTCTCCTCTGCTCAAGAAATCTGGCTTTATTACCATTACTTAGGGTTTGGAGGTGTCGTTTTGGAGCTTAACGTGTTAAAACAAGTATCAGATTAAGGAAGTTTGAGAACTGCAAATGTTCAAAGCGATCAACTTCTCAGAAGTGGGCACTCCCTCACGCGTTTTCGGGTTAGGGTTATAGGGCAAAGAACTGAAGGTACAATGGGGGCGTCTCAAGAGAATGTTGGGCCCTTTAGGACCTGAAACGGGCCACACAAGGTAATCCACACAGGTTCTCTTTGTTGGTTCCCAGCTGGTTTGGTGGAGCTACTGACCTTTCGCCATGATTCATTAGGCTTTGGGGACTTAAGGGTGTAGGGCCTAGGTCTCAAGCGCTTGACGGTCAAGGGGGTTCAGGGTCTAGGGTTTAGGATTTAGGGTAGGGGGGGGGGAGGAGTAGAGTCTGGGCTTTGCGAATCATAGTCTCTAGGGGGTTCAGAAATTCATGCTGCCACGATCCTGGGACTCAAAATCCTGCCAAAGTTGAGGGAAATTTCACGTGGTGAGTTACCAGGCGGGTGCCCTTACAAAAGGCTTGTGAAGGCTTATATGGGGTCCTAGGGGTATGTAAAGCTTCCTTGGAGGGGAAGCTACACTTGATATTCGCTCAAGCCTCTAACCCGTAAGGGAACCCCCCAAAAAGCCTAAACACCCCAAACCCCTTAAGCCAGACCTTAACCCTCAAACCCCTGAGCGAAGCGCTGAACCCGAAACCCCGAACCCTGGATGCTAACCTCACTGACCCACTAAGAGAAACCAAGGCGCCCAAGAACTGCATCTGTCTCAGACCCATCTGGAAAAAGGTAAAGCTAGACCTGACGCTGGCGAGGCTTAGCTGCTTCCTTTTATCTGGTTTGCGCTTCAAGCTAAGTTGCACTAACATAGATGTATATTGTAAATGCTGAGACTTCCTTACAGCGGGAACGTACTCTAAGTTCATTGACAGCGCCCCAACCTCATTCCGGGCACCGTGGTAGACTTGATCTCAAAGAGCGTCGGCTGGTATCTCAGAGATTCGTCCTGCTCTGCCACCTGAGTAGTGTATTTTGTTGGTTAAACCTAGTAAGATAATATTCCTTATTTAAAATACTATAACCCAAAAGGAGGACATAATCTTACTCTATAATGGGCACCATAGTATCCCCAAATAAATACTACTCACCTGGGTTTAGGGTTTAGGTTTTAGGGTCCTGCTCCGCCACCAGGTTTTGAGCTTGTGAGGCCTGTGATTTAAGGAGTTTAGGGTGTTCTTCGTACTGTGGTTAGCAGGGAATATGGAATATAGTCCCTACTGTGGCAAGTTCCCCGCAAACTGGCATGGAACAGGGCACCTATTCGGGCTAGTGTCCTCTTGGAAGGGCATGGGTAGTGTTTTGGGGAGGGCAACCCTAAATCCCCGAATCTAAGGCGCAAACCCTAGACCCCAAGTTAGGGTTTAGGGTTTAGGGTTTAGGGTTTAGCCTAAACCGTACACCTTAAGCCTTACGTCTCAAATCCTAGAGCCCAAAGAGTATACCCTAGACCCTCAACCTTTAGCCCTTAGACCCTAGAGGGAAAGCAGTAAACCCTGAGCCCCAGTAACTTTAACCAAAGGATTTTGGTAACCCCGACCCCCAAAAATTAGGACCCTATGACTATCATATGTTGGTTATAGAGTCCGAATTTTCGGGGTTGGGGTTACCGAAATCCCCTCCCTAAACCCTAAGCCCTATACCTGAAATCCTAAATCCTAAACCCTAAACCCTAAACCCTAAATCCTAAACCCTAAACCCTAACTGGCCTGCTCCAAGGAGGTATCCAACTCTGTGAGGCTGCTCAGCAGCTGGTCCAAAGAGCTACTGGCGGACGTCGCACCCTGCGCTTCCCCCCAAGGGTCCAGATATACCCATATGTATGTGTTTTCTTAAAAAAAATACCCTAAACCATAAACCCTGAACCCTAGACCCTAAACCCTAAACCCTGAACGCTAGACCCTAAATCCTAAACCTTAAAGGTTTTTAGGGGCCTCGGGATATCTGGGGAATAGCAAGGGAGAGTGGGGGCCCTATTGAATCTGGAAAAGGTGATTTTGAGCCTCTCGCCTCTGGCAGACGTTCCAAGTTCCTCTAAATATCAATAACAATCGCAATAGTCGAGGTTCCCCAGTAACCCCATAATAATAAGGGTAGCCTTTTTCCTAATGTTCAGTTTTTTTAATTAGGAGACTCCAAAATAATAAAGGGGAAAAGGGTACTACTGGGGTACCTAGTAGTGGTAATAGCAATAATAGTACTGATAGTAAAAGTAATAATACCTACTTTGGGGCCGAAGCTGGATAATTGGGCCGACGGCCAGTGGCACGTAACAAGCCTTACTACCTTTAGGGTTTATAAGGTTTAGGTTACAAGGATCGGGGTACCCAAATCCGCTCATGAGAAGAGAACATACAGGCACTTTGCCTGGTACAGGAGCCTGCCTGATTAAGTGAGCAGCGCTGGGTGACACGGCTCGAGATCAATTGCGAGACGCCAGACCCAAGCGCTTAAAGTCCAACTCAGACCCTTGACCTCAAAAGACCGTAAACCCTAAACCCTACAGCTTCACGCCCATATTAAGGTACCATGACTAAGGGTTCTCCCCTTCCCTTAACCTCAATATTTTTTAGCTCAAAATAACGCCCCAAACCCGAAGCAATGGTAATAAAGCTTAAAACCAAAACCCCAAGCCAGAACCTTGAACCCAGAACCCTTCTACCTCAATCCTGAATCTAAAACGTGAGAGGCTCAAACGCTAAAAACCTTCCTAAACCCTAAGCCCTAAACAGGAAGATCATGTGCCTGCACCACGTCTTCGGGAAGAGACTGCAGATCATCGTCCTGCTTCCTTGCTTTACTCGTTTGCTTGCTGTTACTGTCAGGGTTTAGGGTTTCAGGTTTAGGGGGTTTACTGCAATGAGCTTAAACAAAGTTACCATTATTGGGAACCATGTCGTTTAAGATATATCCATTCCCTGAAAAATCAATTCAGGTTTCTCGCCTGCCTTCCCATATACTACTTGTGGAGCTTCAACGGGAAACGAACAACGGAACATGACATGGAGACTATGATATGGGACATTGTTGTTGGGGAAGAAGACGATTTCGGTTACCCAACCCCACAATAGGACCCCTTTGTAGTCATATGATAACTAATGAGTATAAGGTTTGCTTGGTTGCTTTCTAGTGGCTGGAATGGAGAATCAAATGGAAAGAACAACTGAAAGTGACATGGAAATCTTCGGTCCGTTTCAGGAATTGTCCTAGATTTTAGGATTTCGGAGAGTGGGTAGTCAACTGGACAAGAATATGGACAATAACATGGACACAGGGTTAAATGGGGCTTACAAGCATGTATATGTCAAACTTAAACTAATCAACCATACTGTGGTGGAACTCTGTACGTAGCAGTTAGCTCTTGCATGCTCCTTTATCGGGACCTCCAGCTATACCCTGTCCCTGTGTTTAGGGTTAAGGGAAGTAGGTAAGTTTAGAATTCCTGCTGCCCTACTTCGCAAGGGCTTAGCAGCAGGACATATAGAGAGTTAGAAGCACTGAAGCAGACATGCTCTCAGGCATATAGTCCATGGCGGTTTCAGCGCTTGAGTAGTCCTAATCCTTACCCTAAAGCCTTCAACCTCTAAAGTCAAGGGTTCCTGGGTCGTACCCCTAAAAGGTTTCCCCAAAATAGACCTCATATGGGCCAATGTAGGGTTTAGGGTTTAGGGCCTGAGTCTCCCTGTAAAAGGATCCCAAAACCCAGAAACCCTCAGACCACTACCGTACGAGCGTACTGCAGGGGGTTTCGGTAAGTGATAGGAATTATCCTAAGTAGTTACCAAGGTCATCTGGAGGTCTATTTGAGGTACCCTATGCCGTAATTGTACGAGGCAACTAGGACCATTATATTGGTCCTTGCTTAGGCCCCAAATCCCGAGCCCTATCTAAGTTCCCCGAACTCCCAAAAGATACGCCTTGAGCTACAAGGACTTGTTTATTCTGGGCATTTTGAAAGTCCAGGCCCTGAACCCACAACCCTAACGCTATTGAGGCCCAACCGAGGATCAGGGCGGCCTGCAACTGTTCCATGTACTCACGCATCTTGTCCATCTCCTCAAAGTCAAGGTACTCTCTTCCCCAATAACCAGGGCTAAAAAAGTTGAAGCTTTATTAGAGAGACCCCAAAAGCAAGCCCAACAAGTTTAAAGTTCTTGTATCGCTAAGTAAGGGTATTGGTGTCCCACAGTTGTACTATCATTAGAACTCTTACTGTTATAGTTAGTACTATTATTCATACTATTAATACTACTGGTTTCAGAGTTCGGGGTTTGGGGTCGGTATCTGAGGGTTGAAGGTTAAAGGGCTATAGTCCCCCTTAAGTAGATAGAATCTGGGATATGTGGGGATCTTATCATAATACACCCAAAGCCATATTCTATCTACTTAAGCGGGACTGTAGGGTTTGGGGCAGACACGTCACGCTGACTTGCCCTAAGGGTCCAAGGACCCAAATAATATGGTTTTAGGGCCCAAATACTATAATATGAATGGTATTTGGGCCCCAAAACCGTACTATTTGGGTCCTTGGACCCTTAAACCCTAAACCCTAAACCCTATATGTTCCCCTAGAACCCCTTTAAAGGGACCCTATTAGTTGGGTCCTTGGACCCTTAAGGTCGAGGGT
>CAJNIZ010045440.1:0-27037 GCA_905231905.1 Symbiodinium pilosum
CTCCCTTCGCCGCGCGCTAAGCGAAAACCCTACCACTTACCCAGCAGTCAATGTGTTAACATGTGCTTGGGCTCCAGGAATTGGGACCTGGCGGCTCTGCTCCGGTGCATGAGGGCTTGCTACCACCGACACAGGAGCTGCTTGAGCCGTAGTGGCGAATCAAATGGAAAATAAAATGGAAAATGAAATGGAAACTGGGGGAATATAGGGGTTATATTGCGGTTATATAGTGTTCTGAGAGGAGCGGGATAATCAACAACACGCCCTAGCCCTTAACAACCCGTTCAGGCGTAACGGTTCAGCACGTATGGAGGAGCCTAGGTAATCAATCACATTGTCTATCGCCCAATACCCTTTACACTGACACAACTCATCACCAGAAAGTCTTAGTATCTTGATGATGAAGCCTGCAATCAGGCCGCCGCAGAAGCCCTCATGGGGCAAACTTCTACCATACCACCCTAAGCCTAATGTTGTTTGAACCCGGCACCTACGCCCTGATGTAAGCCGATCAGCATAGGTTTAGGGGTTAAGGGGTTAAGGGTTTAGGGTTCAGGGTCTCTCTGTATCCATCCTCAACCCGAAACCCTGGCGTCCGCAATCATTAGGGTGCAAGGGCCAGTCAAGGGCTTCAGACTATCCAGAAGCCCTTCCAATGTTTCCAGCCCATGACGGATCTAAGCTGAATATGAGGGGAGTAGGATTTGCTTTGTACAGGTCAAATTTCGTGCCCAACCCTACAACCTAAACCCCTAAGCAAAAGACCCTAAAGCCTAAGTTTTCTAAGCCAATATATGTGAAAACGTGTCGGAGGACAGGGTCGGGCGCTGAAGATTTGGGCCCAAACCCTAAACCCCAAACCCTATATACCGATATACTAGGTATGTGGGGACCCTAGAAATCCCAAGACTGACTGTGGGATACTAGGAAGCAGAGGCCGGTACCTAATTTGGAAGCGCCCAGAAAGTTCAATTTTGTTTGGGGGTAGGGGGTGTAGGGTTTTAGGGTTTAGGGTTTAGGGTTTGGACCTTAAAGCACACTAGCCTGATACCCTGAACCTATCAATGTGTACAACCAAGTTTGTTAAACGCAGGTGGCCACCCTCTGATTTGAACACCTTTTCCCACGCATAGATTTCTGAGGGATGGTGGGAACTTTACGTCGAGTTCCAGATGGTGATGTCATACTAACAGAGAAAGAGACCACCGGCCTGATCAACTGAGAGTGCCTGACACTCTGGAATTGCCAGAGTCTCGCAAGGCGTTGAACTAGCATTGGGTTTTAAAGTTTCGGAAGCGAAGACTAAAACCCGTAGTATGGACCCTCAACCCGGGTGCCTAGAATACTCCCTGCATGTAGCCCTAAGCGCCCCTAGTAGAACTCCCAAGGTTTGTGACACCCTAAACCGCGTGGGGTGCCTGCTTGGCACTCACTTCTCGTTTTTTTGGGTTCTGAATGCATTTGGCTACAGCAATGACGGTTCCGAGTATAGGGTTTAGGGTTTGGGGTTGTGGGCTTCGATGGTTGGCCCCTAAATGAGCACTTGGCCCCATGCCTACGCTTACCTATCTGCAGATTGATCCCAAGACTTGTGAAGGACGCACTTCGGGAAGCAGATCAGGAAATGCATTCCGCGAAGTAAACCTAAACCCTAAACCCTAAACCCCTAAACCGTAAACCTCATGGGAAAAGGGCCATGCTCCCTAAACCCTAAGCCCTGATCAACCTAAAGCCCTCAACGGTTTAGGGTTCAGGGTTTAGGGTTGGTTTAGGACCTTGAAACCCCCTAAACCCTAACACCTAGACCCTAAGCCCTAGACATTCGCACATTGACACCTAGTTCAAGCAGCCGAGGGACACTGGAATTAAAGGAAGCCGTGTCGGCTTGCTTCGGAAGGCCGCTTTTGGGCGTAGAGCTTTTGGCTTAGGGTTTATGATTTACCTGAACCCCAAAAGTATGTAAAATAAATAATTGCCTATTGGGCTATGTTTAGGTGGGCTATTATTTACCTACTTTTGGGGCCCAGGTAGGGCTGAGCTGGGATTTGATAGGCTTCCTAAAGTTGTCCACAGTTGAGTAAGGCCGGAGGGACATTCATGACAGTGGTGTTAAGCTAGGATAGTTGGCATTCGAATCTTGGCCTCCCTAATGGATCAAACAAAATGGAGCCTCCCAAGAATGCTCTAAACCCGAATCCCTAAACCATAAACCCTAAACCCTTAGTGTCCACGATGTAGCAAAGTGGCGGCTTCCTTTTTTGGATCTTTTAGGGGGTTGGCGATACATTTAACTAGCCTTTCACAGTCTTGGAATGGTCCCAGACTAAGCCATGGTTTAGGCCGAATCCCTTCCCACTACACATAGAGTTTCTCAACGGGTGCCCTTAGGTGACTCCTTATTGGGACAGAGATTACTTTGAGAAATACCCTGGTCTGAACACGGGGCTCGATTTGAAAAAAGCAGCCTTATGGAAGCACCATCTTTGTGGAGAGGCATAGTGCGCCTCCCTTACAACCCCAGTGGCGGGGCAGTGAGGTGCACCGGGGTACCATGCTCTTGCAAAGATTGCCTTTCCTCCAAAAGTGAGGCTGGTACCTCTCAAAATGCAGCTTTTCTGGAACACACCTCCAAAAAGCCGACCCACGCAAGATCCCAGCTTTAAACACCTCCGTGTTCAAAGAACGGGCGCTATCATTTTGAGAGACCCCTGCGAGAATGCCGAGTCATCGGTAGATCTGGGCTATGGCTATACCCGTGGATGGAGCTCAAGCTGCCATGACGCCTGTTGGCAGGTGCCGGTCTGACGTGTAAAGCTTTTCATGTACCACATATATATACACACACATATAAATATGTATATATATATATTTATATAGATATTCATATATATGTATAGATATGTATACATACATCCATGCATGCATGTATGCATGCTGGCGGCTTGTGTGTTACTTAGATCTCGTACGGGGGCAAGTATTGTTGTTGGTTGCTGATTCAGGACTTAGGTTGAAAAGAAAGAGGAAATCTGTTTGGGAAGACTGGGCTAAGATACTCACGACCAGCGCTCTGACTACGCTAGCATTTTCTCACTCCCATTACTCTAAACCCTAAAACCCTGAACCCCAAACCCTAAATCCTAAACCCTAAACCTTAAACCCTAAATCCTAAATCCTAAACCCTTAACTCATGTGGGCTTTTGGGGATGATTGCTTTCCTGCCTTCTTCCTATCACCACTATGCCTCAGGATTTCAGTTTCGGCCTGCTCTGAGTCACTTTCAACCCAAGAGCCCGCAGGAGCTAAAGCCTAAACTCCTTAAAAGAGGGAAACTATCGGGTTTGGGGTTTAGGGATTAGGGATTAGGGTTTAGGGTTTGGGGTCTAAACTCCGTGAAGGGGGGGGGGGAAGTTATATATGGCTTAGGGATGTAGGGTTGAAGGCTTAGGGTCTAAACTCCTTAAAGGGGGTTGTATAGGGGATGATATAGGGGACTACTATAGGGGTTACTCAGGGGGATGATAGGAATTCAGATTATAGCTCGTATGTATAAGTGGAGCCCTGAGCCCTGAAATCCTGAACCCAAAAATCCTAACCCCTAAACCCTGAAATCCACCCCAAAACCCTTAGGCCCAAAGCTCTGAACTCAGAATCCCATTCCCAGAAGTGCACAACCTGAAACAGCTAAAGCCCCAAAACCCTAAAACCTTGAAGCCCCAACCGTTCCCCCACTGAACCCCCTATGGTGCACGCCCGCAACCCGAAAAAAATGACCTTCTGTACGTTGAAGCGGTTTAGGGTTTAGGGTTTAGGGTTTAGGGGAGGGGAGTTAGGATTAAGGGTGGAGAGGGTTGGGTGAGGGTTTGAGCAACCTTCGGGCTACGCATGAGTAGTAATCCCTCCCCCTAATTCTAAATCCCCACCCCTCCCCCTAATCTTAAACACTATAGTAGAATATACCACAATGGGCATATCTAATGTTAGGAGGGTTAGGTATTGAATATTACAGGAGGGGATTACTTGTAATGGGAATACTATTCAATACTCTAGTCCCCAAGATACGGCATAAGTATTTCATCCGAGGCTCCCGGGTTAGAGGTTAGGTACTTTTGGACTCTGGGGGCTTGAGGGTTTAGGGTCTTGCATTCTAGAGGTTTGAGGTGTGGGGCTTCCCTACACCCTAACCTTTTGGGCTCCTTGCTGCAATGCAAAAACTGCTGTTGGGGTTGATTGGGTAATGAAGTGCATGCGCTTCATGCCAGTCCAAACTCCTTGAAGGGGGTTATATAGGGAATCATACAGGGTTCTATATAGGCGTTATTACGAGGGATACTAGGCGCTTAGACAATGGCTGATATCCCAGTTTGATCTTTGGTTTAGGGTTTATGCTAAGGTTTAGGGTTTAGGTCTTCGGTCTAGTTTTGGAAGCCTTGTTCCTCGTTGCCTTTTATTCAGCGTCTTGGACGAGGATGCCCGAAGGTCAAAAACCGTAGACCGATTGCTTCGCCCCAAGCCCTAAACCCTGAACCTGCAGCGCTTTAGGAATCTGACTGGGCCTTTTGATATCCAAGCGGTCCGTGATGTTTCAGTGCCGGTGCCACACTGTCAGGCATGGTAGAAACTCCGTCAGCAGAATGCTATGAGCCGTATGGCTGCTTCTCTTGTTCGCCATCTTGTCTTAGGGTTCAGGGTCTAGGATTTAGGGTTTAGGATTTCGGGTGAGGGTTTAGGGTTTATTGGGGATGTATGAATGGGCGACTGACCAACTTAATAAGGCATTGCAGAGGACATTGAGGGCAGATGGAGATTCTTTATGGTTTAGGGTTTAGGGTTTAGGGGGAGATGCTTTACGATAGTTTCGTGCAAGTGCAACCACATCCTCACCACTGTGCATTCTTTGAGGTGGTAGTATACCGCAGTTCCCCTTAAGTAGATAGAATCTGGCTTTGGGTATATAATATATGTAATAAGATACCCCATATACCCCGTACTCTATCTACTTAAGGGGGACAATTTTTTTCCCCTCGCAAGACGCTGCCCAAAAACCTAAAGCCTATGGAGCTTAAAGTTGTTGGCATGCGTCTCACTCGCAAATGTAGAAAAATGCTCAAATCGAGTGGGTTTAGGGTTTAGGGGTTTAGGGCTTAGGGTTTAGGGTTGAGGGCTTTTTCTCATTATTCTTTGTAGGGTTTTTTAGTCTTTACTCCCAAATCCCATTCTACTAAGCTGTAAACCCTAAATCTAAGCGCTTATAATCCAATAGGCTACGTTACCGAACTGAATGCGGGAGCCGACATTCGGGGGCCAAAGCAAACAGAATGACGTAAGGGTTTAGGGGTTAAGGTTTACCCGTAACCCTAAACCATTAAACTCTGAACCCTTAACCTTACATGGAGGTGAGGGGGCATTAGTAAGAGGGATGATGTCGATGGCTGAGGCTACCCCATATGCCTAATGGGGATCATATAGGCTCTTTACTAAGTCCCTGATCCTACAGGGTTTGCCTCGATGCTCTAAACCCCATACCACTTGGTATAGGGTTCTAGGGTTCAGGGTTTAGGGCCCTAAGTGCACGGAGCTAGGGTTTAGGGTTTAGGGTTTAGGGCCCTAAGTGCATAGAGCTAGCCGCCAATGCAGAAGCAAGATGGCTGTAGGGTCTGGCTCCGTTGGCATGTGCCAAAGCGCCGAGATCTGTTTGAATGCGCTCTCTCTGGAAGCCCTTCAACGTTACCTAAACCCTAAACCCAAAACAGCACCCTGAACCCTAAACCTCAAACCCTAGAACCTTACCCTGACCCCCAAACCCAAAACAGAAGCCAGGAACCGGGGATCCCCCCAAGAATAAGGGTTTAGGGTTTAGGGTTGCGGCCTTTCTACGATTAGGGGGAATTGATTGGGTCATTCCCCTTCACAGTAGCTGTCGTTGAAGGGGCCTAACCCTAAGGTTTAGGGTTTAGGGTTTATAGGGTTTAGGGCTTGAACCACAAGCCTAAACCCTAAGCCCTAAACCCGAAAGTCTCTTTCAAGGGGGCATTTAATTTCGTATTACGACTGGTAACTGCAAGGGGGAACGTCCGGACGGACTGCGTACTGCGTGAATACATATGAGCCGATGTAAGAACTCCTAGTATCCCCCTTGATAACCTTATAATGCTCCCCTTTATAACCCCCCTTTAAGGAGTTTAGACCATAGCTCATATAGGACACAGGTGGAGGGTTTAGGGCCCCAAGTCTGGGAATTTACCAGACACATGCTGAATTGAGAAAATGATTATTCTAACTTTTTGTGTTGAATGCTTAGATCTTGCAACCCAGACGACCCTAAACCCTAAACCTACACCTTAAGCCAAAGAAGCCTTGTACCCGAGACAAGCTTCTTCATTCAAAGGTTTAGGTTTAGGGTTAAGGGTGGCCCAGAAGCTTGAAGTCGACAGCCGGCCTGAAGACGTCAATAGTTTAGGGTTTCAGGTCTAGGCAAGCGGTGTTGAGGGTGGTTTCCGGCCCGAAGGCCCTCGGTTTAGACTGTAGGAGGAGCAAGAACTAAACCCTAAACCTTCAACCCTAAACCCTTAGACCCTAAACCCGGAACCTTAAACCCTAAACCCTTAAACCCCTAAACCCTAAACCTTAAACCCTAAACCCTTAAGCCCTAAACCCTAAACAACCCCTCACATTTCGGGCTCAGCCATGGAGATGGTGGACACTTATTCGTGAACCTTGCAGACACCAGGCCCTAGACCCTAAGTGTTGAAGGAAAAGATAGAGGAATAGTAAGAGCCATAGGACGAGAGAGGGAGACACAGTATTAGTTCTTGTAGTAGTCATAGAGTGACAGTGCTAACAAAAGAGAAGCCAAAGTGGTTAAAGTGGTTATCGCTCCAGATGAGTGCTTTGCTGTCAGACAGTGCGCTTACGGTACAGCGCCCGCGCGCGGACCCTTCCGGTTCTCAAATCGCGAACGCCGTGAGAGAGAATGGGGAGGGAAGTCATCCTTCTTAAAGCACCTATGCCAACTATGGTCTATGGCAGTTGTTCTGCTTCTTGGTTGAGCGTATATGAGGTCATATATAGCTCCTCAGGAACGTTGGTGACAAGGAGATGAGGCGTGCAACTTCTGAAGGTCTGATAGTCTCACAGTCATGATCCTCAACAACCTTCCAAGACACACCGTTTTGGTGTGTTCCTGCGTGTTTTGTTGCGAGAGTCATGGCAGCCCATCGCATGAACCGCATGACCCCGGGAATCAAGAGAACATTGCCTAATGTAGGAGCCTAAATACATACCAATATTCTGCTACTGGCTTCCGCGCAAAATTAATCTGGTCCTGGGCACCTCATGTAGATCTTAAAATGATGTTGAGAATTCTTTAGGTGTCTACAGCACAATGCCCTCTAAAGCCCACAAGACCGCACAGGGAGGCCTTCTTGTTCTGTAGTGGCATGCGCTCAGGGTATCGGGAATTGTTCTTTAAAAGGCATCATCCTACTAAGATTGGGGACAACCCAAATCCTAAGCCCTAGACTCTAAACCCTTTGAGATGCGGATTCCTTCCGTTTCGCCCTGTTGCCAATGCACTCCACCTCTCTGTCTCTCTCCCATGGCGCGTGAGCGTCAGAGGCGCCCTCTCAGAGAGTAGGGTGTAGGGTTTAGGAAACCCTTCTTGGTGAAAGCAAGGGATAGGGCGTCCAAGCGCGGAAAACCCCAAGTTATCAGATATTACCAGATACGGCCCTGTAGTCTTTAATGGTTACCCGGTTACTCTAGAGTCTCGCAATACTGTATATCCCTGAAGATAACCCTGGCAGAAACATCAAGTACTTGTAGGTCAGGTACTGCTCACTGAGTAACAGTTGGATAGTCATTATATTGCAATTAAGTATGGGGTCATACAGAAGATTACACCAACTTCCCGTCCGCAGCAGGACTTTGGCCAAACACGGACCACTTCAAAGTGCAAGGTTTAGCTTTTTGTCGTTTGGGCTTCTCTTCCAAAATCTCAGGATCCCTGAAAAGCGTCGGGCAAGGAGTGAAACGAGGTTGGTGGATGCAAATTGAGGAAGTTTGTATACGGATGTATAGGGTTTAGGATTCTGAGTTTGTATGGGAGTTTCTCAACATAACCCTTCCTCCGTAGTCCTTGATGGGTAACCCCCTAACTCCCCTTATCATACATGTTAGGTGTCTCCAGGCACCCGGATTTGTAAACCCTAAAACCTAAGCCTTATTTCTTACTGGGAGGTGGGAAAGTTTTACATAGGGGGAGACCCTAAACCCTAAACCCTAAACTAAATTACAATGAAGGGGATTCCCTCAGCCACCTCCCTTCACCCTTAAGGGTTAGGGTTTAGGGTTTAGGATTGAGGGTTTAGAGTTTAGGATTGAGGGTTTAGGATTTAGGGTTTAGGGTTTAGGGGTTTAGGGTCTAGACAAGCCCCAAGGGATGGTGGACATCACCAGATTTGCCTGCTAAAAGTGTTCCTTCAACTTAGATTTCCCTGAAACTGTAGTCTTCTCAGGAATGTTGAAGTTGGTTGTAGAATGGTTTAGGGTTTAGGGCATAACCCTAGGGAATCACGAAGAATACAATTCTTAGTATAAGGAAAGTGAGGAGCATTCTTTGACGCGCGCGCCGCGGTATACACTACCTGTACTTCCGGACAGATTTCAAGGACACGTTTTGCAAGAGAAAAAGCCGGAATCTTCTATCTATTTAAGAATCAGGGTTTAGGGTTTATCTAATCCTGAGATCCGTATTTAATGCCTATGATTTTTTTAAAAGGAATCCTGGAGATCCCTACATCCACCTATCAGATATGAAGGCCCATATTTAGACGTTATATTTCCATTCGTAGAGATCTTCGGATTGGAAATCATCGGAACTATCAAAGATCTGATTTCGTTGATATATGAGATGGGACCACGATTTTCGGGATTTTCTGAATTATTTGAACAAGAGAATATATCTAAATCAAGATTTCTGAAGATATATGAAATTAATCGAATCTCGTGGGAAATTCATTATTGAATCAAATATAGATTCTTTTAGGAATTAAAAAAAGATATTTCTGATTTCAATTTCGAAAAATTGACGATATTTATAATACGAATGAAATTTATAATACGAAAGAACAAAATAAATATATACATATATATATTTCACTAGCCTGATGAATAATCAATACATAATTTCTTTTGATAAGAACGATTAATTTATAGATTCCAAAACAATTGGATCTCTATTCTGGATCTTTGCATTCGAGAAATGATTCTAAATTTCGGGAGATTTTTAGTCGTATGGCTCCGCATTTGAGACGGCGTTCTCATTTCATTATTTTTCTTGGGCTATATGCGCGACAGTTCGGGGGAGCTAGTAAATCCTTTTTAGATAAAGATAATCATTCTAGAAATTCTGAAAGATTTTGGATCTCTCTATTTCGGGTCTAAGTGCTCGGCTGGGCACGCGTAGATAGCCGAAGAAGATAAATTTTAAGGAAGACCGCTCTGGAGGCAAGCCGAGATTTGAAATATATCGTTCGTATCAAAAATCTCGGGAGAGATTGGAATTTCTTCTTCGAGAGATGAATTATGTAGAAGATCGTTCCGTGGTCAAGAGCTGCACGACTAAAAATCTCAGATCTCGAATTTTTAGGTCGCGTCGCCGTATTCAACTCTCTGAGATTTTAGATCCGAAGGATTCCAAAATCTCCGAGATTTCAGAATCTTGGGGAACTTCTAGGAGATAGTCTAGATGAACTGGAAAAGATCAGCCGCGCGCAAACGAAATGATTATAATTGCTCGCGCCGTATTATTGAGATATAGATTGATCAATGAAATCTTCATATCTTGAATAGAAATTATTGATTAAATATATATGATTTATAATATATATTTTATAAAAAATTGAATGAATATTCTTTCGAATAATTTCGAAAAATATATGAGATAATGTCATATATCATTTGGAAACTATATTTTGAAAATTTGAAGAAAGAATATTTATCAAATAGATCATATTTTATTCAATCATATTAGAATTCTTAAAAAGATATATAAAAATCGAAATGATTATTTTTTGATAATTCATTATATTAATCTATTGAATTGATTGTTATGAAATAATAAATTGAATAGAAAAAGATTTTCATTATATAATGATATATTTCAGATAATCGTATACGAATATTTATATATATTTATATATATATATCTAGAAATATATAATTATTTAAATTTATGATTTAATATATTGAAATTATCATATTGAAAATTTGATAAATATATGAAAAAAATATCTTTGGAGAAAAATTGATTTTATTATTCTCTGATATTATATTTTAGATATTATTGGATTATACATAGAGGTTCATTTCTAATAAGAAGAAAAATATATTTTTCAAATATATATTAATATATTTTCTAAGATATAGATAGGAAATTCATAGTATTTTCCGCTATATGATTTATTTTGTGAGAAATTTGAAAATTATAATCGTTTGATTTGAGTCGGGATCAAAATTATTCTTATTATACAATATTAAGGAGGAATATTTAATGAAGAGAGATATTTCAAAAATCTTTATAAAATGATACGAGGCGTCTTAAATGATTTCTACTATTACCGCAGAAATATAATTTTGAGGTCAGCTCATTTGATTTTTTTGATATTCGTTAGATATATATTTTGGATATAATAGGATATAAATTTCTTCTAAATTTCGAATATAAATAGAAAATCGAAGTATATATTTAGATTTCGCTATTTGATTGGAATCTTAATTTCTGGGTATTCTTAATCTCTGGATATCGTTTGCGCCCTCTGGGTTGACTATGCCGTCCGTCTCTTGCGCCCCAATACGCCGCTTGCGCTATCTGCCCCATTTGTTTCATCTACGTCGCTTGCGCTGCTTGCGTTGTTCGTGCTTTTTGCCTTGCTCGCGTTGTCGGCGTTATTCGCGCTGCTTGCGCCGCCCTGCACTGCCTGATTCGCCTTACCCCCTCTCCGTCGCGTATTTTGCCTACCCCGTCCGGTATATTATAGTCGGAGTCGCGAGTAGGAACGCCGGCAGAGAACGAGAGGGATTCATGAGATGCGAGCCCTCTAGATTCATAAGAATGAGCTTTAGATTAATAAGAATATAAAAAAGAAAGAGAAAGAATTATGAAATCTCAATATTATAGTCTTATCTTTTGATTTAGAAAAATAGAATTTAAGAGAATCAATGATATAGATTTCTATATCATTCGTTATTTTTCTAAATTCTAGGATTATATTAATGACGTTCTTAATTTATTTCTTTTATTATATTCAATTTTATATAAGAAAGAATTCAATTCATTTAATTAAGAGACTATATTTCTTTAATTAGATAGCTCTCCTGCCCCCCCCCTATTTCAAATCATTATTCGTATTTCAGAATAAAATATTATCTAAGAAATAAAAGATATCCTATATTTAAAATTCTGAAATAATAGAAATCCCAAAAAAATATTTAATTAAAGAATGAGAAATTTTCCTTCGCCTAATACATATATTTCTAATAAAAGAGCTTCATTGTAATTCGATTTCAATAGATTTAAGATATCTTATTTATATTCCTATAAATATTGCTAAAATATCTTAATTCGATTTCGATTAATTTGAAAAGAATTTTTAATTCGATTTTTATAAATTTTAAATAGATTTCTATAATTCAATTTCAATAAATTTTCGATTAAATTTTAATTCAATTTCAATTAATTTTAACGACAGAAATTTCAATATCAATTATTTCTAAAAAGAAATTTAAATAAATATCAAATGATTTTAAGAATATTCCAATTTGATTTCAAAAAATATAGAATTTAAAAATAATCCTATCTAATTCCTTCAATAAATATTATCTTCCAATATTATATATTTTCTGAACGTAAATTATTTGATATTTCCGGGCGAAGAAGCGCGATATTAATATCATCCTAGAATTCATATAAAAATCTATAATATCATTTTAAGAAAATTGAAAGAATTATATTTTGATATAAATAATTAAAAAAAATATGAAATAGTAAATCAAAATTCATATAAAAGAATTCGAAAAAGAGATAATAATAAATGAAAATAGATATAGAATCGATTTATATAAAAATAGATTAATAGAAAATTTGATTAAAAATTGATATAAATTCGACGATTCTTGAATAATTTAATTTCCTTTCGAATCCGACGAAATCATGAAATTGCAAGAATTATTTTAGAATATTTCTAATATTTTAGAATTTTCGATTTCAACCAAATAAGAATCTATCACTAGAGGTCGAAAAGAATAGAATATTATAGAAAAGAGCTAATCCAAACGGATTTATGATAATTCCATAGTTCGTAGTCTGATATAGAAATTCTAGAAATGATCCTCTTTTCGTGCAACGCAAGCCGACCGTATCGAAAAGCCAATGATTTATTATCTTTGACAAAAAGGGATCGCGACAATATCATTGAATAATAGCTCGCAAAGAGACTAATAATTTCGCATAAATTGTACCGAGAGATATTCTTTTTCAGATCGCTGCATATATAGATTGACCAATTGAAATATTGACCAATAAATGGTCGGACAGAGTTCCCCCTCCATTGCACCGACAGAATGAGAGACGGTTAGATTTGTAGAAGATAGACGGTCAAGCCGGCAAATTGGCAACGCGGCAAACAGACTGACAGACCGACAGACCATCAGAACGACGGACCGAAACGCGGAGAGATTGACAGACCAGCACTGTGACTGATTGAAAGTGAAAATTTCTCGCATCTTCGAGTCTCTTCTCAAATTTGTTTGAGCCACAATCCAACAAGGTTGCACAGTAATGCTTGACAAAT
Source organism: Symbiodinium pilosum (assembly GCA_905231905.1). Taxonomy (NCBI): domain Eukaryota; class Dinophyceae; order Suessiales; family Symbiodiniaceae; genus Symbiodinium; species Symbiodinium pilosum. Next base: position 12,849 of record CAJNIZ010045440.1, read on the forward strand.
TGCACAAATGACCAGCTCTGCGTGCAGTCCGTAAAGAGCGCGGTCCAATTCAAAAAATGCGTCTAGCCCCCGTTGCCGGCTTTTGTGGTCGCTTTGGTGCAGTCTGCCAAAACCGCCCGGCCGCAGGGGTTGATGGTGGGGAGGTTCGAAAATTGGGAAGATCTTAGAGCCTCCCAAAGCAAGCAGAAATTAGCATCCAGCAAGGCTGAACGTTAAGTTTATCATAATTTCGGCTGGCCGTGCCTGTCCACGGAAATCTAAGAGCTCCAAAAAAGTGGGCAGCGCGACCACCCCAACCACCGAACTGCCGCACAGACGGCCAGAGAGAGATAAATGAGGCTGAGAGAAGGGGAGGGGGGGGGGGGATGGCCGCGAGGCTTTCTTGAAGTATTTCATCAATCAAACGGTTTTTCGTTGATCGGATTGCTTTCAAATCTTAAATGAATCGATTTCCGCGGTTTTATCAAAACTATAAAGACTCTTAATCTTGCTCAAACTTGAAAAAACTTGAGGTTCAGAAGTTCAGATATAGTTTCTCATTCTCAAATAGTTACTTGGTTAGAGGAGAACTGCGACTTTGAGAAGAAATCATTTGTCTCCCCTCGACCTTTGGCTATGCGACGATTATTGGTCCCTGGTTTTCCCGGACCGGCGCATGATATCAACCCTAAACCCTAAACCCTAAACCCTAAACCGTGAACCCTGCGCCCTGAAGGCTCTTCCATGGCTCAGGGGATAGGAAAAATATTTGGGGGTTTCCCCAAAATTAGGGGTATCATTTTGGGGGTCCCCATAATATATACTATAGTATATTGGGGTGTATATTAGGGTGCCCTAACTTTGGGAACGTACCATGAAAGTCCAAGTTTTTCCTAATGAGCTCCAGAGTAAAGGGTTTGAGCAGCATATTGCTTTGCGCGTGCTACGTGAATCTTCGGCTGTTTCAGGTGTCTGGTTGGGGACGCTCCACCCTCAACTTCGGGTATCAAGCTTTAAGACAATCGCTCTGAACGCTTTAAGGTACTAGACAATTGAAGGTTTAGGGAATGAATTCGGGTTTGGTCAGTACTTCGCCTAAATCCTAAAGCCTGTATTCCCATGACACAGCGCAAGCTGCGGTACCGGCCCGGGATCTTTCGACCAGAAGCGACTTTGCGCGTAATCTGCACAAAGGCCGCAAGAAAAAGTTCTATAAGCACGGCCTGGCAGCTCTTAGAAACGTGTGCGCGTAGTAAAAGGAATAGTAACAGTAGTAGTACTCGTACAAGTACTAGTAATAGCTATACCGTCCCAAGGATAGTGAGCGGCCTTCGCAGGGAGGGGCTTCTCAAAAGAGCTCTTGGGTGACCGCATGGATACATGGGAACTACAAAGGGGAGTGCGGGGCTGTCTGATAAAGAACCTACTGAGAGATCTTGAGCTCTATCCCTAAACCCTAAACACTAATTAGGGTTTATGATTTAAGGGCTTAAACCCTAAACCCTAGAGATTGTGGGTGCGCATCCAATGGCTTTCCAGGCCTCAGGTTGAGGTGTAACCCGGTTTAGGGGAAGGGACTTTTCTAGAACTTTAACATCAAAACAGAAAAGTCCTGAAACCCTGGACCCTCGGCCCTAAAACGAAACCCAAACAAAGCCTCTACCTCACCCAAGAAACCCTAGTCGTGTTTACCACAATCTGGACCACCTGTCGCGATTCTCGGGGCTACCAGATGTACAACATCTCAAAGTTTGCAGGTAATGAGACCAACATCTCCAGAAGAAGTGGAACACTGTTCACCTTTGTCCAAACAAAACTCGTTGGAGCAGGTCACAAACGGTTTGGACCTCCCCACACACACAGTGAAGCTACAAAGGGCCTGAAATGCTGTGAACCCAGTAAAGGGACCAGTCAGTCAGTCTGATCCCATTTCCTGTTGGGCGGCCCCCTAGCCCTAGCCTGCAAACCGACCAGGCTTTCCAAACCAGTGTATATTTCACTCATTTTTGGTACACTGGAGCAACAAGATCAACAGTCAGCCTTCAAATGATCCTAATTTCTCAACCTTTAACCCGTAACCTAACCCTAAACCCTAAACCTGAAAGCTTCACTCCCAGTTACGCCAAAAAGTCAAAGATCCGCCTGGCTTGCCTCGCCTGACTGAGACCCGGGAGCAGCAGAAGCTGCTGCTAGGTCCCAACGGATCTAGAGTGTTGAGTGGCTCCCTTGCTTCTCTACTTCAACCTTAAAAGCGGACTATAAGGCTCCCTTATATAATCCTTTATACACCTTATGAAATTTAGACTGCTCATACACCCCCTGCATCCTAGACTCTAAACGCAGGACTGACCTTCTCAAAGTCATTACATGCCGGGTCCTCCGATGTCATGCGTCCTTGCGGAACAAAAGCTTCTCCGTTCATGCCTCCACACAAAGAATCCTTCTGAAGATTCACGGACAGGTAACCATGTTGAAGCTAAATAATGCCAAGCCGATAACCTACATCTCATCTCATAATTCCATTACGGCCTGCCAAGAAGCGAAGTCCTAGAAGGACTCCAGAGAGGGAGCCCCGCATTGGGAGATGTAAGGGGGCAGCCCCCTAAACCCCAAATCGTTCTTGGTCCTCAAGTTTGAGAATATTGGCCTGGCGCATGGGTCATGAACAAACCAAGAACGTAACAAGCGGTGATGAGGTTAAGATTTTAGGGTTTAGGCTTCAGGGTTTAGGGTTTAAGGCTTAGGGCTTGGGGAATAAGTTGAATACCCCTTGACTAGGATAGACCTCACCCAGACCATGCCCTATGAGGACATCAGACTTGGAGAAGCAAGTGGCCAGCATTCAAAGGCAAGTTGGTTGAGATAGCGGCACCCTCTGGAGTTTCTGCCATATTAACAGGCACTCACTCTGAAAGTATCGCTGAGAAAATTGCCGTGCGAAAATTCAGATGTCGCACAAATCCATCCCAAATGGAAGAGTCGCGAGTCTGGGGGGTTGCACAGCCCCGAAGTGGTCAAGTGTGACAAGTGCAAACAACTTGCGACGTGCACCAACGGTCCAGACGGAAAACTGTACCCTTGGTTCTTCTCTTGCGGATCCCAACCCGAAGCCTGAAGCCTGTGCACTCAACTAATGTTCACCTCATATTAATAAACCCCCGCGTAATTGCAAAATCCAAATCCCAGAACGTAATTACAAAACCCCCCCGTAATTGCAAAATCCAACCTGCCAAAACGCAAAAATTCTGGAAGCGCTACTGCCGACCAGTACTACTATTGGCTACGACGACTGGAGTTCCAGCTCACGGTCCCGAATACCCTTAATTACGGAGGCTCGGGTTCACATCCTCGGGGGGGTGGGGGGGTTCTTATTATGAGGTTAAACCCTAAACCCTAAACCCTTAACGTTACTTCATCAACTCTCCCGGTCAGGGATGGTAGAGGCCTTCTCTGTACCCAAGGGCCATTGCAGAAGACTCCTTATCACAAGTGCCATGCAATTTTGCTGTAGTCTCCTTGGACCCATAATGGAAGTAATATTTCTAATAATTCCGTAGGGTTTTAAACTTAACAATACCCTAAACCCTAAACCCTAATAAACCCTAAGATAATTCCTCAGGAGACTACAGACAAGTGCCATGCAACTTTGGACATTGGGCAGGCCAACCTGCCGAAATAGGAAAATATCCCAAGAGTCGAGCGGGAGGCCGATCTTCCCGGACAACGTCGCAGGAATGAACGGCTCCGGACAAATTACCAAGATTGACGGCAATGCTTTCGACCGCCTAGCTAAGGAAGCCCGCCCTGCACCGATGTCGTATGAAAATAATGGGCCAGACGCCCTAAACCCTAAACCCTTAGCCCTAAGCCCGAGATCATTATTGCAAAAGGTTTAATAGTGGTCACGCTCTTGGCAGAATACGCGGACTAGTCAACGATTACGAACTTGTGCTACCGGAAAGCATGTCCCGAGCGTAGCAAATCTCCAGTGTGCCGTCCCTTTTTGGGTCCCTAGTCATTGTAACCATGTCGAATGTACTGCATCCTGTACTGTTCGAAGCATAACGTGAGCTATAGTCTAAACTCCTGGTATCCCCCCTAATGACCCCTATAATCTTCCCCTATATAACCATTTTCAGGAGTTTAGACCCTAAAGCCTAATCCCTAAACCCTATAAGCCCTCTAAAGGAGTTTAAACTACAGTATAGCTCACATAGAACCTCTGGTCTTCAGACGTGGCCACATCAAGCTTGAAATCATCAGCACTCCATCCTCTTGCAGTATAAACCCTAAACCCTAAACTATAGGCAAATTTTGCAATCAACCTACTTTGCTTACCTTCGGCTAGCTGGAATGAAGGAATGGAAAAGAACACGGAAACTACTATAATGGGTTGGGTCATTCCCCCTTACAGTAACTGTTACCACACTGGGTTATAGGAGTTATAAGAACCCCCTTAATAAGGCCCCTTTAAGGACAGTTACTGGGAGGGGGAATGACCCAAATAATGGCTTATATAGGGACTACTGTAGGGATCCATTCCTTCATACCTAGCTAGCCGAAGTCAAGCCAAGCCGGAGACCATCGAACGTTTTAGGGTTTAGGGTTTAGGGTTTAGGGCTTAGGGTTTAGGGTTTAGGGTTTTTTGCTAGCCTATAGCTTACTTTGCCAATAAAAAGAACTCGAACCTTTTTGGGCTTCCTTTTTGGGTCTCTATGATCAAATCTATTTTCTTGCCTGGCTATTGGGGAAGAGAGTTTAGCTTACGTCCCAGCTCTGTTCATGACGCCGTGTCGTGGTCCCACCGCGTCCCTCACAGCTTTGATCCTGGGGGTTATAAGGATGAGGGCCCAGCTCTACCGTTCCCCGACTAAAAAAAAAGATGATGCCAGCTAGTCATAATAAGAATAAGGCTGTTCTCATACCGCGTGGCAATACTGACAATAATCATAAGATGTGATGTGAGCTATAGTCTAAACTCCTAGCATCCTCCTGAAGACCCCTATATGACTCCCATATATAATCCCCTATATAACCACCCTTAAGGGAGTTTAGACTATAGCTCATATAAACCTTAAACCCTAAAACCTTAAACCCTAGAACTAGAACCCTTGACATAACTGGGAAAATGGCAGTGCAGAGCGAGCCTGCGAATCGCAATTGCGGTTGGCGACCCTTTACGGATCAACGCCAAAAATCAATTCCAAGGCAAGTTCAGACGGCCAGATACCAGCAGGGGACACGAGTCACTCACATCATTGCGGTACCCTAAACCCTGAACCCTAAACCCTAAACCCTGCTTCAGAGTTCGCGCTTCATTTAGGCTGCCCTTAGGTTTTCATCGTTGCTATGACTGCTATTGTTGGAGCCTATCATGCTAACGTGCTGGGTCTCAAACGTGTAGGACTCAAAGCGAATTAATAATCCCTTCATACCACCTCCCCTCCTAGTATCAAATATGTTTCCTAATATACAAAGTACGTATGGGGAAGATCTAAGACTAAGAGTGGTGTTTGAAAATTCTTCCTAAATCCTAAACCCTTTGTGTGATAGACTGAAAATCTAAGATGTTGAGCAAAGTCCCCTTCTTGATAGCTGCCCTCTGAAAACTGCCTCAGCTCTTTGGCTCTTTGCAAGAGGCCGCAGACCTAGACAACTTCAGCTGCGGGAAAGCGTTGGAATGGTCGGAGCCTAGATCCTAAATACCAAATCCCTTAACCCTTTTAAGCCACAAATCCCTGAACTCAACATTTTTGGGGTAGATGTAATAGCTCTTCACATTACATGCTCCTACCAACAAAGCTTCAGTCTTTGCCCTGAATTTCTTCACCCGAACACACTCAAGCCTAAACCCTAATCTTACTCGGGATGTGTAGGGAAATTATTGTGGGGCCCTAGGCATTAACCCTAAACACTAGACCAAAGCTCGAAATCTGCCATGATTTTGCACAATGCAAGCTGTGGAGGACCATCTTTATCTACCTCGCTCTTTCCTGGTTTTTTGTTATCCAAAAGACGAGTAGCCTCACCAAGATAAGCAAATAACTCTGAAACCCCAAACCACCCTAAACCCTAAACTCCAAACCCCTAAGCACTCTAAACCCCTAACCACCTACAGCCTAAACCCCAAATCCCTAACCAGTCTAAACCCCTAACCACCCTAACCACCCTAACCACCCTAAACACTACAATCAGGATCCGCAGTGGAATCAGCTTAAGGCTCCATCTTATCCCAGAAGTCGCAGATCTCTCCACGAAGATCTCTGTTCCTTCGCTGCAGGGGTGTAGGGTTTATAGGGCTTATAAATATATGTATATATGTATATGTATGTGTATATATGTATATATGCATATACATATGTTTTTTCCGGGTTTAGGGTTTATAAGGTTGATAGGGTTTAGGGCTGAGGATTTGGGGGTTCGTAAGGCTGATACGCCTTAGGGTTGCATATTCGCTTTGAGGCCATTTAGGGTTTAGGGTTCAGGGTTTCGGGTTCAGGGTTTAGGGTTTAGAGGGTTAAGGGTTCAGGGTTTAGGGTCTAGGGTTTAGAGGGTTTAGGGTTCAGGGTTTAGGGTTAAGGGTTTGGTCATCCACACTTTCCGGGGCCATTGCCTCGAGGTGTGAGAGAACTGGTGCCCCTGCAACAACGTGACAGCGGACCCTGTCTAGGGATTAGGGTTGAGGGTTGCCCAAAATTAGGGGTCCCTTGTGAATCGCTATAATGAAGACTACAGTTTTTTTTTGGGGGGGTCTACATTAAGGAAAATCCTACACCCCTAAACCCTTTACTCTAAGTAGTAGTTTCCATTTTTCCACTATCCCAGTATAATCCCTAAATAGGAGTCTCCATTTTCTTTTCCATTCTCCCTGTATATTCCCTGTTTGTGGAAAGTACAACATGACCCTAAACCCCAAACCCTAGACCCTTTCCCCTAATTATCCGAACCCTCAATCCTAAACCCTGACCCCCTAATTATCTCAACCCTAAATCCGAAACCCTAAATCCTAAACCCCTAAACCCTGACCCCCTAATTATTTGTGGCTTCCTACGACATGACAACGGGCCCTGAGCTCTTCCAGAAGGAGCTGCTGTGATCTTCTAGGCCGGGAGCTGCAAGGGTACAAGCGAGGAGATCAAGGGTTTCAGTGGTTTATTTAGGGTTTTGGGTTTAGGGATTTTGGGGTTAAGGTTGTATAGAGATTTATGGTTTAGGCTTTACAGGGTTTAGGGAATTAGGGTTTTGGGTCTAAGGTTTAAGGGATCTAGGGTTAGGGATTTTGGGGCTCAGGCTTTATAGGGTTTAGGGCTTAGGGGTTTAAGGGTTAAGGGATTTAGGGTTTAAAGGAACTAGGGTTTAGGGTTTACGTAAAGTTTAAGGGTCTAGGGTTTAGGGGTTTAAGGATTTAAGAGTTTAGGGATTTAGGGGTTTAGGGCTTAGCGTTTTTTAAGGACCCGCCAAGGCAGTTGACCTTGAAAGAGCCCTTTCCCCAGATAGGCATCTTCACGCAAACATCATCACCTTCACGTCCTCCACAAACTCAGCACCCCTATCACATGCAGCCCTAACAATATCCATGATTCATTCTCGTGATGAGCTTAGTTTTAAGGGTCGTTAGCCCTAAACCCTACGCCCCTAAACGCTAACTCCTAAACCCCTAAACCCTAAACTGCTAAACCCCATTGCAGGTCAGAGTCATCCGAGACGCGCCGGCTTGGAACCACATCCCGCCCTCTTGGATCTGGGGCCAAGCAGGCCGTTGCTTGCCTGGCGCTTTTTCATCAGCCTGGCGCATGGCTTTAGGGTTAAAGCCGCCCTCAAGTAGATAGAATATGGTTTATATAGGGATTATTACGGTATATTGGGGTTACAGAGGGATAATGTAGAAGGAAATAAAACTACTATTTAGGGTTTAGGGTTTTATGGTTTAGGGTGTAGTCCCCCTCAAGTAGATAGAATATGGCTTTGGGTATGTAATAATAACATCCAAATATACCCAATAATCTATCTAGTTAAGGGGGACTACAAAGGATTGATTGGGGTCTAACTACCCAGACCCCTGGGAGGATCCAAAAATTAGATCCTCTATACAAAGCCCTATTAGCCCTCATATAATCCCTATATAATTCCCCATGGTCTTCTAGGGGAGGCCGCCGGCACAACTTCAAGCAGCCACCACGTGCTATTCACAAATAGCCTTGATGACCTACAGCCTTATAAGCTGTACCTTTGAATCCTGAATCCCCTAAACCCTAAACCCTAAGCTTTGTTTAAGTGAGGTTTGAGGTTCTGGTCAATGGCTGGTCTACAGCTGGAGATGTTGACTATGTGTTTAGGGTTGGGTTTAGGGTTTAGGGACACAACCCCCCATTAATGGAGAATCACATGGAAAGGAAAATGGAACATGAAATGGAAACTGGGATTATACAGGGGCTAAACCCTAAACCCCAAATTTTAGGGTGTTAGAAGTAACTGCTGAATGCCAACCCTTTGGCTTTCAGCGTGGCGTGCAGGGCTTAGTTTAGCGTTAAGAATGGAACAGAAAATGGAAGTGGCCAATCTATAGTCCCCCTTAAGTAGATAGAATATGGCTTTGGGTATATTAAAATAAGATCCCCGTATGCCCCATATTCTATCAACTTAAGGGGGACTATAAATACCTGAGCCCCACATGAATTACTGAAGTGGAATTACCAAAGGACCATTAAGGTTGGACATCAGGTTCCTGCTTGTAGTTTAGTATAGTCCCTATCATAGTACCCACTGTCAGTAGTTATCTGGGTTATAATGACTGTAGCTCACATGAGGATCGCCATGAATTCGTTATGCGACGCACCCCTATAATATGGTTCGAGTACAGTACGTGTCCCCATACATAGGCTCCTCCCATTTTGGTAACGGACATCTAGACTAATTACCCCAAATCCTTAACCTTAACCCTAGACCCTAAACCTCAAGTTCTATATACCATTAAAGCTGGAGATGTCTGCAACTGGTTAGCCCAAGAAGCTCTGAAGTGCCAAGACATCAAATTGCATGGTTGCGCACCGCCTATGTGCAGCCTGCAGACCAAAAAACCTTAATCTAGGTAGGCCCCTACAATCCATTGATAAATATTAGTATATATATAGGGTCCCCTTTTAAAGCCATTAGGGAAAAATAGTGAATATCCCAGGGCCCTACCCCGTAATGTAGAGGCCCCAGCGACATGGAACAGGAGTTGGGTTGTCAGGAACGTGCATTCAGGCTTCTACCCCAACCCTATACAGTCCCGAAACGTTTTATACAATCCACGTAAAGCCCCGAACCCTGAACTTCAAAAGGGATCTAAACCCTAAACCCTAACATTCTACCCTAAACCCTAAACCCTAAAACCTACTACATTACAACCTCTTCTTAGCCCTGGCCTCGGTGCCCTGTTTGCAATATCAGATCGTAAGCGTCGCAGTTTCAGGAAAGACAATGCCTACCATAGGACCATGATATGTGCATAGGTGTGTATCCGTACGTACCTACATACATACATACACACATGCATACAGGCACGGAAGGGGGTGTTTGTCATAGCTTTCGAAAGGGCAATCCAGGCAGTCCCCTAGTCCTTAAGCCCCTAAACCCATAAAAACCCAAACCCTAAGCCCTAAACCCCTAAAACCCAAGCCCTAAGCCCCCAAACCCCTGAAACCCAAACCCGAAGCCCCTAAACCCTAAACGTGGACCTGGCTCACGACAAAGTGATTCCATCGATTTGGGTCACCAGAGCCTTAGGCTCCGAATCAGGAGTGAGGCAAATTTTGGGTATTCTTAAAGAGGGTTATATTGAGGGTTTAGGGATTTAGGGCTTAGGATTTAGGATTCAGGGTTAAGGGGTTTGGGGTTTTAAAGGGGGTGTATACAAGGGACTACATAGGGGACGATTATAGGGCTTATAAAGGGGGAACTGCGCCCCAAGATGATAGCAAGAGCCAGATTGAAGTGCAAGGACAGCCAAAAAGGGGTCGCATGCTTTTGAGAAGCGCTCATCCTGCATAGGAGGCATCATTAAGATTTGGGAGCAGCATCCGGTATCAAGAGGAAACCGGATGAGCCATAGTCTAAACTCTTTAAAAAGGGGTTTATATAGGGATTATATAGGGGAGCATTAAGGAGTTCAGACCATGGCGCATATCACTTCAAAAAGCCTGGCCGCTTTTCTAACACTATAGAGATTTTTAGGAGATTCTGGATTCGGGTGGCTTTAGCTTTGGGACTGGGTTTAGTGCGTGCAGGATACGGAACGACGTAAAGCCTTTGGGCTGAGTGGCTTCGGGGCCCTAAGTCCTTTATCCTAAACCGCGCAGACCTAAGGAAATCAATAACTTGGGGGTCTAAGCTCCAGAAGATGCGGGGGTTTCCAAACATTAGGGGTAACGTTTTGCGGTACCCATGATGGAAAAATGTGGAATGGGGGTCTATTATACTCAACTACCACAGAAGTTTGCGTCCTTAGAAAACCCAGCCATCTTCTACTTAAGAACTATTGTAGGGGCCCTGCTATCCCATAGACGACCAGCCCTTCAGGGGTTTAGGGTTTAGGGGTTTAAGGATGCCCAACCCGTCGGCATCTTCTTTAAGATCCTCTGGGCGCAACAGCTTGATGTAATACAGGCCTGTAAATTCAACAGGTTTCTTGGGGCCAGAATGGGATGCTCCTTCGAAATTTTTAGCTTCTGGCTGATGTCTCTTCACTACAGGTTGAGTCACGAACTGAATTTCTTACCCTATGTACATAATCTTTCACTGAATGGTTGGTCGCCAATTCTTCAACTGCTGGTTGGACATCTTGTCGAGTTTATCAAGGGTTATCAGGAGGGGACCCCTAGAAGGGACCCCTGGTACCAATACCTTATATAACCCTTGTGTAGTCATTATATAACCCCTATATCCCTAGGTAGTCCCCATATTAGCCCCAATAAGCTACAAGAGTCCCCATTAAGGGTCCTTCCTAAAGCCCTTAGAGTTTAGAGTTTACGGTTGAGTCTGACTAACTTGAGCAGCCAAATACTGCCACTACTACTTCTTGTGCTGATTTAATCCATGGACGCTTTCCCTAGTCAGGCGGCTCGGGGTTTTGCCCTACCCTGAAGAAGCAACGTGCTGTGACCTTAAAACTTGGTAGCGGATGTTACCGGAATACTCATCTACTGCACCCCTGCAAGGTTTGGAGATTTGAGCCATAGTCTAAACTCCTGTCCTAGTATCCCCCTAGTAGCCCCATACAATACTCCTCGATGTAGCCCCCTTTAAGCACTTTAGACTATAGTTCATTCAGGGTTTTGGGGTTTGGGGGTCAGGGGCTGGGAAAGACTGCCCGAGTCGCGAATGAAGTCGGCCATAAATGTCGGGTAGACGTTGACCAGGTCCTGGACGCGCATCGGACTTTCAGGGTCAGGGGGCCTAGTAGGTAGCTAGGGTGTAGGGCTTAGGGTTATCGGGCTTAGGATAATCAATGGGAATGTCCGGAGTTTTTGTATGGGTTATAGAGATTGTATACCTACTGCGCTCCCCTGGCCGCCCAAGTACGGGCGTAGGGCTGGTTAACCGTTCTGAATGCTTCTAAGTGTGTATGGAGCACTTTTAAGAGGCGTAGGTGAGTCAAAACCCATAGTCCGGTCTTCTGAGAATGCATGTGGGGCTTAGGGTTTATGAGGATTCTGGCACTAAATGGACGGATGTAGAAACTGTTGTAGCTGGTATCCTGGGCTTTGAAATTGGGGATGTCTAGTTGAATTTCAGGAAATTGAATTGGTGCCCCAAGTGGATGACATGAAACGACCGCTAGGAAAGTCACTGCGCTGGCTCCTCTGGGTCTGGAAAATTGGGGCTTAAGGTTTAGGGTTACCTCGAATCCTACTCCCGAAGCCTTGCCTTGCGACCTTCCGGCCCCTCACTCAAGGGCACAGCAGAAACGTGATTGGACAGTGCGCTTACTTCCTCCAAAAAATCTAACCCTAAACCCTAAGCCCTGCCCTACGGACCAGAAATTGTGGTGACCTTGAGCTTTTGTCTCCCACGAACTTGGTACTTCAAATTGGGACTGGCCAGATTAATCGACCCTAAGAGTGAGGCCACCCAAGGCAACCCAAACCCGAGAGTTGCTGTTAAGGAACTCATGTTAAGTTACCGGATTATGGGTATATAGTGAATTATCAGATATTTTCGGCTTAGTGCAAAAAATCTGTAATCCTTATTATGCAAAAAATTTGTAACAGCAACCCAAACTCCAAAATCACCCAGTTTTTCGGGGCCTCAGCACTGCTGGCGACTCGATTCCTTGGCACGTGTCTTGCGGCGGCTCTTCAGCCTCTTAGGCAGCATAGAAACTGTGATACCACTTGATGAAGAAGTGTTGCATGACCCTTGGTAAATTCTGCTGTCATAACTTGCAGGGCTTCAGTAAAACAGTTCTGTCCAAGCGTAAGACTATGCAACGACGGCAGGAAATTTGACCAGCCATCCATTACACTAGGCAGTGAGACGCTTTCTTGACGTAAATGTAATGGGAAGCCAGGGACTAAACAACCCGTTGAAACTTGCAGTATCCGGCTACACAGCAGCCTCCAAATTGCAGGCGGAAACTCAAAGTTCTACCTCGCGAACTGCACTTAGAAAGGTGCCATCCTTCGTCTTGGCTATTTTGAGTTTATTGAAAGCACTAGCACTAGGAAATAAGGTCGTTCGTGACATGGTGAAGATCCCAGATGGTTTTCGAAATTCAGATTTCATCTGTCCACCTCCAACCACTGCGTGCCGACGTCTTCTAAAATGTTACCGAAGTACCGTACTTTCGAGCATCGAAAGCCTAAACCCTAAACCCCTATACCCAAAACCCTTCTACCCAAACTCTCTAACATCCGAATGACCAAGGTAGTAGTTTCGGTCAAAACTAACAGCCGAAGCGCCGGTTCTGGAAGAAGTAGTCCAAGTCAGTTCCGTGTGCCTCAGATGAGGAGACTTCCAGGGACTTGAAGAAACTGAGGGTTTCATGGCCTGGAAAGCATAACACTAACCTGTCGTGCAAATTGGGAGGCCTACTGTGAGGGCACTGCCCTCTGTGAGCATCTGTCGGCAGGATTTCAGACTTGAAGGGTGGGATCCTGCAGGTGAATCGCCGTATTTGCGACACAGCCTCCCAACCGTGTAGGAAATACTAACAGTCACCAAGCATGTCCGGAGTTGCTACTACAAAAGCAAACCACGTTTGAGCATCATCCCTGAAACATTGCACCCCAGGCACTCAACTCCTCTCCGGTAAACAAGGACCCTTCCTCTGCAGCCCCAATCGCTTCAACACCCTCCATGCCCCAATACCAGACAACCCTAAACCTTAAACTTAACGTGGCCCTTCATCCCTCCTCCCTCCCTAAGCCTGACACTTGTGCACTCCCTTCGCTCAAATCTTCCTCTCCTTGGCCGTTCACAGCAATTCCACAGCTAGAACCTCTCCTTTGAGTACTGCCCCGCCCCCTAACTACAATTTCAATGTTTGGCCTATGAAGCCCAGCTTCCATATCATTTTCTCAAAAGCATCCGTATAGAATCCAAAGCAGGACCCCATAAAGCCGTTGTAGTCCCATATGCCCTGGGGCCAACCCTGAACCCTAACCTTAAACCCTAAACCTTGCTGTGGTCTCTTGGGCCACCCCGCCCCTTTTTCAGAAACTCTCACATTGAGGGCAATATCCAAGCTCTAGTTAACCCACCCTCTAAACCCTAAACCCTAAGCCCTAAACCTTAAACCCTAAACCCTAAACCTTAAACCCTAAACCCTAAACCCCAAAGTTGTAACACAGTCGAGGCACGGCGCCCGGGCATGGCCAGCAGCTCTTGACTTCCACCCTGGGGCATGACTGCATTTAGGTTTTTAAAGGGTTTAGGGTTTAGGATTTTTGGGGAGTTGGGGGCTCATTTGAGCAATGGTTTTCATTTGAGCAATGGTTTTTATTCCTTATTGATTTCTTTAGAAATAACAACCCTTCCGCCCGCGACCTTCCGCGGAGCTTCCGCGAAGACTAGTTTCCATTTGGTCGGCACTTCTGAAATATCTTGCTTCCACGGACCCTTCCACGATGATTTTCTTGGCAGTTGCTTCCGCGATGCTTCCGCGAACAGCGTTTCTGCTCTTACCGTATGTTTCGTGGGGTCGCCCTGAGCTTCCGCAAGAGCTTCCG
>CAJNIZ010045441.1:7332-23574 GCA_905231905.1 Symbiodinium pilosum
GGGCGGTGCGGGCGGTGCGGGCGCCATTCCGGCCACTGTTCCCGACCGCAATGTATAGAGCCATGTACGCCAATGCTACCTTACCCTTGAATGCTATCAACCCAAAGTCCAAACCAACCCAGGTCCTCAATCTGACCCTAGATTTCAACCAACCCAATCACGAAACAAACGCTACATCCCAAAAATTCAAAACCTAAGCCCACAACCCAAAACCCAAAACCCCTAATCCACAACCAACAGTGTTAGTAACAGGATGCAATGTGCCTACCATGGCTTTGCCACGGCGCTGCCGCTTCTGCAAGGCCAAGGCAGCCTCAGCAGCACGACGGCGCAGCCTGAAGCAGAAAAGAGGGGAGCTGTTTCGGGTTTGGGGTTTCGAAGCTTCGGGTTGGGGATTTAGGGTTTAGTGTTCAAGGCTTGGGGCTTAAGCCTGAAAACCCGAAGTTTTGAGTTCGTCAATGCTTGTGGCATGAATGGGGAGGAGTCAGACATGACCCTCATCGCTATTTCTCAATCAGGCTTAGTATGGCACCTTTACTCCTCAACCACCAGTCTCACGTAGTTCAGGATTTAGGGCCCAGCGCTTGGGCTCTAGGGCTTGCGCTTTGAGGGTCCAGAGAGCAGTGGAGCACTGCAGAAATAACACGGGCAAACATGACAAGCAGAAGACTAGTGAAAACACCGGTAACACAAAATACAACATTAGCCATAAATTATCAGCTTGCAAAGAAGGACAGCGATGTGGCGCGTGGTACAAGCACGAATGATGGCATCATAGTTCACCTCCAGATTGTCCACAAGAAACGAACTGATGTGGTTGATGCTGTGGCTAGCACTGCTCAGGACTCTTGCAAGAAGACTTGTGCCATGCGCCAGTTGTGTCAGCTAATGGATGCATGCAGCCCAACTTGAGCTTGATCGTTGTCTTGGTCATGCTGGATGGGTCGGCTCGCAGAGCGTGTGGGAAGGGCTACAGCTACTATCACATCCACAGCAAGAACAGCCTTCTCAGCTCCAAAGCGTGCAGGTCGCAGTCCTGTCCACGTCAACAGGCTGACCACTTCTGCACAGGAACACACTCCGTGATAACTGGATGCCAAACCTATCTTTAGCATCAACCTCCGGGCCACTCGCAGCCTCACAGCATTCCTCCACTCGATCAGGCCCTCTTACTGAGGCATTCGCCAGAGACAGAAGCAGCGCAATAGCAGCCGTTGGGACTTCTAAGCCTGCCGAGATTTTGAGAACCCTGCTGGGAACAAAGCTCGAGGCTGGGCCTGGTGGAAGCTGCTGAAAGAGAGCAGAGACCTGGCCATCCAAAAGCCCTCCGCACGCTCACTGGGCACTTTACCACGGCACACGCCGTTTTGCACATTGGGCTGACGGAACACCACGAAGGCAGTGAGCCAGGAAAGTGGCCTTGAGGCCCGGCATCCCGCAGGAAGGGCTCAGGGCTGCTTGCAGCAATGAGGCAAAGAGGTGGCCCTGGCAGCCATCAAAGGACATCAGGGTCTGCACATCACCAGCCTCAAGGAACTCTAATCCAGGCCTACAGCCTACGCAAAGCCAGATGCTGCAACACTTGTGTTCGAAGCTGTCTGAACTGCCATGCCGAAACTTCATGCAAAAAAGCCGGTCTCCCAGGTGGCAGGCTCCCCCTGGGCTTGAGACCCTTATGTTTAAAAGGGGATTCTCAGTCCCCAGCATCTTGCGTGGCAGTTGCGATCAACTCCTGGCGGAGCCTCATGCATCTGTCACGCAGAAGGCTCCAGTTCACTGATCTCAGAGAAGGCTCTGGGGCCGCTACTCTTGCTCTTTTTCTTCAGGCAGCTGGGCCTTTCACGCTTGAAGCCAGCTTTAACCAGCGCGCTACGAGTTTTACGCAGTTGCCAACTGATTGAATTAATAGCTCTGCTTCCCTTAATGCGAATGATTACTGCTGCACTTTACAGCATGCTCACCTAGATTCTTGGGAGGTAGATAGGCTCTAGCTTGACGAAGTGAGGCTGGTCAGGCACTGCACGCTTTGACAAGCAAGGAACCTCTCTTCGAATAGCAATGGCTCACACGGACAAGATGATGATCAATGAAGTGCACCCATTCAAGCTGTCGGAAGTAGCATACATGCGGCAGCTGAGATGAGGTGCAAAAATGGCAGAAAAGAGTCACTTGCCTTTGCCAGCACTTGCAAGGCTCCCTCGATGTTTCCCATCTCAAAGAGCTGGAGGTGGAAAGCCTGCCAGGAGAGGTGATCTCTGTTTGTAATTATGAGGTCCGGGTGGCATGAACACTCTTCAGGTGCAGGAATGCCGCAAGCCCAAAGAACCCCTCTTGTCGCAGGCAAATGCCAACAACGATGATGACTTAGTTGAGATGACAGAGAAGCTGGCCTCCTCTGGACAGCCGAGCCTTAGGGCAAAGGGATATCCCAGAGCTGCCATAGCAGGCTTTCCATATTTCCAGCATCTGTGAGCTAAGCATTTTCTTGAACGCAAAGGAAATCTACTCAGATCACACGTCTGTCTATCTGAGCACCAGGACGCACACAGCGCTGCTGACACTGCATCTTGAGATCCAGCAACCCATGCGGCCTGTCATGCTTGTCCATGACCATGAGACAAACACGCACCGAATGCCAGTACGGGGCTGGTGATGAGCCCACTGCCCTGGGCGCCTGCAGGCTGCTGCCATGAGAAGCTGTGGCCTCCTAAATTGACATAGAAAGTCTCAATCACGCACTGAATTGCACGTGTCTTCTCTAGGACCGATTCGCAACCATGCTGTTGGACTTGCAGCTTGGCACCGTGCATCCTGCGGGTCTGGACTGGCAGGACACCTCGCCAGCGTCAGCCTCCCGGCTTGGCGATGCATATTTGCTTTTGAGGCAATTGAAGCTATCCATTTCTTGCAGCCGCTAGCGGTCACCAGAGCACACCAGACAAAGCAAGCTCCTTTTTGTGTCAACCAAAGCAAAGCTTCAGCCTCTTCTGGCATCTTGGCTCTTTGGCGCTGTGCTCTGCGCTGCACCAGCCGTGGGCGCTGCGCGGCCCTCCCATCGATCGTCTGCAAGAGCGGCAGCGATGCTCGGAGGCTGATGGGGCAACTCAAAATCATGCAAGGCTGCGCCAGACGTGTATGTGGAGGGATCATGAGAAAGATGGCCCAAGGACGAAAGGGCAGACACCGAGGACAGAGCGCGATCCGTCCCCAGACCAAGGAACGTTGAGGAACTGTAGACTGAGCTGGAGATCGCAGAGTGCCTGAGGAGCTGTAAGGAGTCCGCTAATCGATCTCGCACAAATTCAACACCATCACTAAAGTCGGAAGCGTAGTGCTGCTGCATCTTTAGCAAGCAAAGCACCACGCGCGGAGCAAACTCTGGAAACTTTGTCCCAAGCTTGGTCAAGGATGCGGTGATCACCGCAACAAAGCGTGGCGAGAAGACGGCCTCCCCTGCAAATTCCACCTTGACCGCTTCCGGAGTCACATGGTCCCCCTCGTCCGCAGCACCCGAATGGTCGTCCTCCAAGCTGCCCTGGCCCTTCTCGGGCTCCCGAGAATCCGACATCTTTGACATCTTGGGCTCAGCATGCGCCTCCTCGGGCTCGGGTGCTCGCACGGAAATCGCCTGGTAGGCCAACGTCTCCAAAGCTTCAAAGAACATGGCTATGCCCGCCCGGCCCCCGTTCTCATGGGGCGGCCGGAGCAGCTCTCCAATGATCCAACAGAGATGGAGGACCAGCAGCCTTCCCTGCACATCCAAGTGAGTTGAAATGGCATGGACTACCTCCCGCTTCAGCGACATCAGGAAAGCTGGCCATTGCTGGAAAATAGCCTGAAGCGTGTCGATGATGAGCGTGTGCACCGAGTTGAGGAAGAAGTCCACTGGATAAAGCGAGGCAAACCGTTGCAAGAGCAATGGCACGACCCTCTCAATGCATTCTGGCGGGGCATTATTCAGAAGCACGTCAAAGTACACTCTCAAGAACCGAGGCACGAGCTTGCAAACGCTTGACACGCGAGGAGTCACAGGGAGGGAGTTCCAAAGCACTCGGATCATGTTCAGCTGAGCTTCATCCCTGGCTTCCCAGATGCAAACACCACCCGCCTGGTTCCGCATGATGTACCTCTCATGCTGCAGATCATTCAATGAACTGGCACATGTCTAGCTCCATCAAAATCAAAAAGTGTAGAAAGAATTGAAAAAGGGAACCACTTCCAAGTCTCATCCCAGTTGCTGGTGCACCGTCTTGAAGGGTGGCGACAGTCTGTCCAGCCCAAGGCGCATCATCTGAGCGTCTGCATGGGGCTCATCTGGTCTCTCATACTGCTCCATGAAGGCCGCAGTGAGCGGTAGGTCCAAAAGCGTGTGGAAGAGTTCTGCGAAGGAACTTGGGCCGACCATGGCCGGGACGATGGGCAAAACTTCCTCAGCTAACGTCCGGGGATGCCAAACGAGGAGCTTGATGATGGCGGGGTAGTACTTTGGGAAGACGGGAGTGTGCAGCAGCATCTTCGATGTGTTCGTCGTCAGGAAAAGCAGAGTGCTCATTGCCAGGAGTTGCTGTCTGTAGCGCACTGACACGTAATCCTCAAAGAAATGGTGCAGCACGGGATCCACATCAAAGATCACGTGCTGTCCATGGTTCACGAAGAACTGGAGAACAGCGGCAAAAACAACTCCACTTTGCCTGTTGGCAGTCCGCTCGTAGACTTTCTTTACAGCTGGGAAGATTCGAGTCACAAGGGAGGGATCCATCAGGCAGAGCAAATCAAGAATACGAACCGCCTCCATGGACACACCCTCAATGAACTCCCTCATCCAATCCAACTCTGAGATCACGTATCTCGCCCCCAAACGCATTTGCTGCGGGCCGTCTCGCACAATGTCCAGCTCCACCTGCGACAGGATGCGCAGACAAATGCTGATGACCACCTCCCGGAACTCCTCATCCAAGGTAAAGTGCCCGATTAACGAGCTCTTGTCCCCTGCCTGAGGCTGGTTGTGCGGTTCGTCGCCTTTGGCATCGCCATGCACCAGGCCATAGTGCTCCAGCTTTGAAACAATGTCATCTCTGCTCTGCCGCTTTCTTGTTTCCAGCAGCTGTGCCTGGTAGAGGTAAAACAACCAGCAATACAAAGAGCTGAAGATGTGCACGTTCAGGAGTTGATCCTCGGAGTAATCATACGAGTTGTTCATGCAAGTGAAGAAGTCGCGCGTGGGTGTGCCATCAACTTCCGTCACATTGCAGGACGCAGACGACGAAATGATCCTTACTCCAAACAGGGTGGTGGATGTTGTTTTGCGGGTCTCCAGCGATGCACCTGTCAGCAACTTGCAGAACTGGGCCTCCATGGGGCGGATGTGTTGGTCCTGATCCAGGACATTCGGAAACCGCTGAACAGCAGCGAGCAGATTGGCCAAGGCGGCAGTCTTCAAGCTCAAGCTGGTGGATTCACTCGTAAACCACATGACTAGATTGGGAATGTTCTTAATGAGAAGATCTGCATTGAGCAGTTGTGACAGCACAGGCAAGAAGTAGACCACCTTATTGTGATCGTAGTGGTCAAAGTTACCACCGAAGTTGTCGCGGAAGAAATAAGGAACCTCGCCAGAGGACAGCTCTCGAACCAGCGCAGAGCTGAGGATTCGAATCCTTGGTGGGGCAAACCCGTTGTCGCCTACCAGAAGTGCGAAGAGCTCTTGAAGGACCCTGTGCGTCACTTCGCTCAGCTTTCGTGCTTGCATGTTGCCCCCAGTAGACCCGCCACCCGGCTGATGCAAGGAGGCGGTGACATAATGGAAGGCCTTCCGCATGAGCTGGTGCTGCTCTGCTTTGCTGTCGCGCGTTTGCGACTTGAGCTCCTGGTGAAGTCGACCCAGGATGGTGGCCACATCGCTCTGCCCGATTCGCTCCATCGAACTGCATGCCGCACTTTTCGGAGCTGTGAGACGAGCTTGGAGAAGCTATCAAGGGTTGTGCTAGGCTTGTTCCTGCGAAACATCTCCCTCCTGCGTAACTACTACATTTAAGACAAGGACAATAACAGATTCTGCTGGGAGTCCCTCGCATAAACTTATCCTCTTCCTCAAAAATGCAAAAGGCTTTGTCGTAGAAATGGGGCTTTGAAGTTCCGGTATGTGGCTTCTGCGTTTTAGCATTGCAGAGAGATAATTGCATACAGCAAAAGCTACCGCAAGTCGTTCACGTGATGTTCGAGATGTGGAGGCAGGAACAGTCAAGCTTGCCAGTAGATTGCAGCATCACTGGTGCGCTCAAGCAGATCTTGGGATGGCTTGACGCAAAGTACGCACAGGCCTAAGCTGATCCGGCCGAAGGTCCGCCTGAATGCAGCTCAAACAACGTATGCAGCAAGTCTCAACTGACTCTTGACAGGGACAGTAGCGGCTTAGCATCAGCCACCAGCACTTAGCCCCGGACTGTCAGTTGCAGCAGGCGATCACGGTGAAGCATGGCTGCTTCTGGATCGCGCTCGGCAAGAAGCCTGATCTTCGCCACACTTGATAAAGCTTCTCTGCACCGGACATCACATTTCCTCGTTTATACGTCAGCACAGCAGCAACAAATTCCTTGCTGACGTCTCGATGCTGGCATGAAATGCAGGACTTGAATCTGAAGGTCCTACACATTCTACGCCCTTCATATGCCTGCTGAAAGAAAAACACGAGAAGGCATGAGAAATCCCTGCATGCTAGCATTCGGCTCCATATCAAACAATTGTTGGCGCACTGCAATGTAAAGATTCCTCAGCCAGGGCTGCTTACAAAGAGCCAGAACCCACCACTAAATGTCCCGCTGTCTTTGGGGTGGTGTGTTCCAAGACATCACAGCAGATGAGCTCCGAAAGCCTGATCCCCCCGCAGCAGCCATTTGCAGCTTGATTCACAGCAAACGGGACTGCCTTAGCTCCTGCCTACAACAAGGAGTACACTGAAACAATACTCTTCAGGAGTACTTTTGCAAGTTTTTAAGCGCATATTTAGTTTACCGAAAGCAATTGACAGAGCATGACATCACAATTCAGCTGGTTGTCTGTGGTGGAAGGGTAGCGCATTTGGAGGAAGGGCAAAGCATCTCAATGCCTGCGGCCCTCCACATACAGGGGGCCCATAATGTGTTCTGTTTGTTGGACCAGTTACATGGGTGGCATCCATTTTTCGGAGCTGCCAGAATACCAACGTGCTACATGCCAGACAATGCCACCCCACCCACCGCGCAGTTGGAATTTCCGGCACAACGAACAGGGATGACCTCTGAGGAAAATACAGCTTCAAGAACAAGTTCTCTCAGGTCACGACCTCAAATAGCGCAGCTCCCAGGCAGACCCGTGTGGAGCCAGCGCTGCCAGAAAAGCTTCAGGTGGCAGACTTGTAGAATGGGCAGCCTGGGGGGCAGAATATAGGGGTTATATAGGGATCATGGAAAAGAAAATGGAAACCATGGGGATTTTATAGGGGTTATATGGGGCTATATAGGGATAATGGAAAAGAAAATGGAAA
Source organism: Symbiodinium pilosum (assembly GCA_905231905.1). Taxonomy (NCBI): domain Eukaryota; class Dinophyceae; order Suessiales; family Symbiodiniaceae; genus Symbiodinium; species Symbiodinium pilosum. The sequence continues at coordinate 14,855 of CAJNIZ010045441.1, forward strand.
CTATAGGGATTATGGTGTTTATATGGGGTTGTATTGGGATAATGGAAAAGAAAATGGAAACTTTAGAGTGCAGGCCTGATAGGGACTTCTGTGGATTCCAAACTGTGTCACGCGGGAACATGGTCGCTCCCAATATGTACTTCTCTGAGACCATCACAGCTGGTTTCAAGGAGACTTGAAAGCGCCCGGCTTGCGCCACATCAACCACAAATCTGAAAGCCCCGCAGACTTGCATTGACACAGCCTCTCAAGTGAACCTTGAAGCAATGCTTCAGGTTACGGATCCAGGCCGGCTTCCAATACTACTCCTCAAAACCTGTTGTGCATAAGCCCTGCGCCGCCAGGTCAACTGCCTGCGCAGGGTCCAAGCCAACAAGCCTCAGCTGCTCAGCCGCCAAACCCGCAGCTACTGAAAGACTGAAACCTCTTCTAAATGGGGACTACAAGCCAACCTGCTGGGGGGAGGGCTTAGACTTTTACTCCAATACAAGCTATCTGCTCAGGAAATTATGTTCAAGAACGGAGGCTCCTGGCTCCCTTCCACACCAGCCTTTTGGTCCTCCCTATCTGAAGGCGTTTTTCAGAAAACGGCCCAAATCCTGCATCGGGCAGCCGCGGCAGCGCCGCCGCGGCGCCAAGGTCGATGCCTGGAAGCCGCGGGATGTTTTTGTTAGAAGAAATCGTGGATCCTTGTTTCTGGAAGTAGGACTACGTCAGCATAAAATGACCGTAGACGCTCAAAGAAGGATTCTCCAAAATCCTTCTCGTGTCTATACGTATGTGCACGTATGCACGTGTGTATATATACATATATATATATATGTGTGTGTGTGTCTCTAGTTATACATTCATGCATTTTCTTTCACATGTCGACATGTATACAGTATACATTTAACATGCGTACATGGATCTATCTGACATCCCATTGCATTGGCTGCGTGAGACCAGCACAACCCAACTGATCAATGATTCAAGATCAGCCCCTTTCCACGAGCCACCTGAAGCCTATTAAACCCTGGTTCAATCCCAATCTGAAAACGGGAACCCTCAAGCCCTTGCCACCCATGAACTGAACCTTCATCCCAACATTGAACTCGAAACCAACCCTAACCCTAAGGCGGTGAACTGTATAGTAACCACAAACCTTAAGCCCTTATCCAACCCCAAACAGTAGCCAAACCCTGAATCAAACCCGAAGCCCCAAACCAGCATCAAACTTGCAACCTCAACCTCGAAGCAGAAACCTCAAGAACAAACAAGAGCAACCTCACTGAACTTCAAACAGTTCATACGCGACATCCACCAAGAGAGAATCCACCAAAAGGGTGCTCGTGCTGAACATCTTCGTTTTTCCCCACAAAAAAAAATTACGGTCTTGTGGTGGAGTTGTTCTTCCCTTTAAGGAATCCTCAAAACGAACGAGCAACAGGCCACCTCCCTCCGAGTCCTCTCCGTGGGCCTCGGCCTAGGTGTCTTCGCAACAATGCCAGGGATTCGCGGCTGCCAGCCGCCGCCAGCAGCCGTAATGCCGACGTTGCATCACCTGGGAATCAACTGGGTGGAAGGCAGGCTGTGACCTTTGCCTCGAGAAGAAGTCCCGAAGCACTCCCCCAAAAGATTGGATCCTGTCTGTGAGATAACCTGCACAAGAGCCATCCCGAATCATCGGACGAGCCCTGTGAGGGTAAGAAGGCTGACGGGGTGTAAGCCATGGGAATGAAGGTTCATGTGCTTCTTTCTGCGAGGGTCATCAGCTGAGAGCTCATAAAGCCTTGTGTGGAAGCATCCATGCCACTGCCGCCGCCTCCGCCACTACTACCACCCACCATCACCACCCACCATCACCACCCACCGCCGCCGCGCGCCGCCGCCACCACCGCCATGCGCTTGTCTGTGCGGCGGGTGTTGGCAGAGTCGTTCGCCATGAGTCGGACTAAGGAGGGTCAGAGTCGGGAAGAAGGAGGGCTAGAATCGGGAAAAAAGGAGGGTGGAGTCAGGAAGGACTGGAGGCGAGAGTCAGGAATTATTGAACGAAGCGTCATGTAAATTCACATGATGTTTCCTACCCCAATATTGTGTTGGTAGACTGTTCATGTGCCGGCACTCCCCAAGCTAAGGTCACTGTCGCGAAGACCTAGGATCCGACATCGAGCTCAGAATCGGTGATTTTAGTTTTTCTGTAGTTTTTGGAGTTTCAATCTGCTGAAAGCTGTCTTTGCCTGCGTTTGACTGAGGTGCAACACATACTCCGTAGACCCTACAGCCTGGACCCCCAAAAGCGTGGTCTGAGTGTTTCAGGGTTAAGGGCATCAGGGTTCTAGGGTTGACGTAGGGTCTAGGGCTCGGCATGCATGGTTTGTGAGTTTCAGGAATGTAGTTGTTGTGCAAAAAATGGTGTACATTTACATCCTGTTTTGCATGCTCGACTAAGCGCATGGTTCCATGGTTCCGGACTCCCTCCTTTATGTTTCCGGACTCCTGCCCTGCATATTTCCCGACTCTCGCCCTCGTGTTTCCTGACTCCCAGGCCCTGACTTCCTTTCAATGAATGACTTCGACAGCGCCCCCTGTGCATTGCTTTCGCATGCTCATGGCGGAAAGGCCAGCCACCGCCATAGGCTCCAAACATGCCAAACTGCAATGTAGTGGCAAAAGGACCTACATCTATATGAGACCTCAGACAGGCCTAGGCGGTTCTTTGGCCACGCCACTTCACTCACACTTTCCAGGAAATTCGTGCACATGCCATCAGCCTAGCTCCGGAAGCTGCGGATACGTCACAAGCCCGAGGCATGCGAAACAGTTTGGGAAGAAAGTCACGCACGTAAGATTGTAAGCGGAGTGGCCTCTCGCTTCATGCAGCGAAGCTAGGACTTCAGAAGCACCCGACTCCTTCGACCACCAAAGGTTTTTGCAAGTGCAAACTGAAGGTGGCACGGCAAGGCGACGCTCCTCGCAATTCTCAGCTTGCGGCTCCCAGGCAGGGCCTACGAAGCTGTGCATGATTGCCGCTGCCCGGACCAAGGACAATGCGACCAAGCCTTCGTCATCTTCAGCTCTGCCGGGTTTTAGGGCCTCACAGAAGGACTGAATGATACAGCAGCCTCTGGACCTTTGGGACATTGACGTACTCAGGCATGTTGAGGAAAGCACTCGCTGCAGCGCGGCCATGAGGGGCCTTGGTCAAGGGCTCTCTTCAGAAAGAATACAAAACTGCCACGTCCACCAGAATGAACCAACCTCCAAAAGAAGCAAAAATGGGCGGGGGTCGCAACACCCTATGAATCGATCTCCTAAACATTCTCAATGAATGCTACAATCAATGAGTTTTTCGCAATGGTGAGGGTCAGCCGAGCATCTTCGTAGGCTTGGCCGCCTTGGGCCACAGCCTCAGCGCGTCGCAGAGAGCTTGTGGTCTCGGGAGCTGCGCAGCGTCCTTGGATGTTGAGAGTGAACCAAGGCATTCGCTTCGGGGCTTAGTTCAGAGCTTTTGCAAAGCCTGAACTTTTCGCATGTGCACAGCAGACCATGAAGCTTCAGAGTCACCAAATAGAAACATTGAAAGTGCTTCAGGATTTCTAGGCCCATGCGCACTAGAAATCGAAAGGTGAAAAACCCCTGGTAAAACGGCAAGGAATCCAAATCTGAAGTATTCCAATCCTGCAGGTTCACTTGTAATCACGAACTAGCTAACTAGTGAAGACCTCTTCCTGTTGAGGCCAACATGATACAGGGTCTCGTTCGGCTGATGTGTTCTGTCCTGACAAAGATCTTGACGGGGTGGGTCAGGGCAAGAGATGCGACTGGATCAACTTGACTGCCGCCTGGTGCATTCCCGTATTCCCTACTATAACCCCCAATGAATTCCCCTACTACAAAAAAAAATGTTTCCATTTTCTTTTCCATTATCCCTACATAACCCCCAATCTATTCCCGATTATAGTATAGCAGTTTCCATGCTCTTTTGCATTATCCCTATATAACCCCCAATCTATTCCCGATTACAGTATAGTAGTTTCCACTTTCTTTTCCATGATCCCTATATAACCCCCAATCTATTCCCTGGTATAATCTAGTGGTTTCCATTTTCTTTTCCGTCATCCCTATAAAACCCCCAATTGATTCCCTATTATAATATACTAGTTTCCATGTTCTTTTCCATTATCCCTACATGACCCTCAATCAATCTATACCCCATTATGATATAATAGTTTCCATTTTCTTTTCCATTATCCCTATATAACCCCTATATTGCAGGATGGGGCAGAGCAGGCCGCCGCTTTCGAGTATCGTTCTGCGTATGGAAAAGAAAATGGAAACTACTATATTATAGTAGGGGTATTTCATTTTCTACACAACAAGGCTTTGACATTTGAAGCCGTGCACTGCGGGGCTGGACAAGCAATGGGTATTGTAAGCCTTCTCCACGCTTGCCCGTGAAATTCCGTGTATCAACCAAGGAGCTAGCTGCGCCAAGCTATGCACAAAGTCCCCAGAGAGTGCAAAGCGCCGCGCTATTCGAGCAAAGCGCACTCCCGATGGACCCCCGAGCCTCAGGCTTAAGACTGTCAGGCTGACCAAGACACAAGATTAGAAAAGGATAGAAAAGGACTCATAAAAGAAAGCTTTTCTAATCTGACCTGCACACTTTGAGTGAAACTCGGCCAGGAGTATTTCCTAACAACGAGAAGATGTCAAAGCTGCGCCGAGGAACGGCTACAGAATAAGATGCTACAAGTACAGCCAACAATTGGGTGTATGCGCCTGCTCCCAGCCAATGAGAAGCGCATCATCGCTGAGCCAGCAGAGGCTGCTGGACTGCGCCCCGTCCGGCCGTGAGATATAACTGACCTCGAGACAGCAGGACAGACTGGTGCTGGGGATTTTGCAAGATAACGTCTGCCTGCTTGTGCCTGCACCTTCTGTTTGTGCACAACTCTACCCCAGAGTTCTGACTCAAATTCAACCATTTTTTCTGTATCACCGGTGTAAATCTTGTCTCTCTCCATGTCATTACCAGGCAGAGTGGCTTTTTGATATGTCTCCACGTCCACAACCTTCACGCCTTTGCTGTTCACCCAGGCCACGAGCCCTCCACGCCAGCGAATGGCCGTGATGGGCCCCTGCAGAGTCCAGGGCAGACCAAGATTTATAGCATTAGTAATGATAGTACTAATAATGAGAATGGTAATCGTAATAGTCATAGTAGTAGTACTACTACTAATAATAGCGAGACTAAAAAAAACAGCGAAGCTACCGACGCACAGACTGAAGCACGAACCAGCTCTTGGCTGTCCTGGCCTCGCCATGATGGAGAGTTGCATGCCGTGTCTCCTGAGTGGCGGACATTTGCAAGACAGGCCCGACTCAAAAATCTTCTTGCCCAGTTGCCAGGGAGCCGCGGCGGCTGAGGATGAGCCTGCCGTCCTGCGAGCAGTGTGTGCATCCGTCGAGCTCCATGTTCATTGCTTTTGCTTTGTTAGTGCGGATTGGTAGATGATTCGGGTTTAGAAGGTGGTGGTTGGTCCTCGCCGCCAGCGCACACCACGCGCAAGCCCAACGAAGCCTGCCAAAGCACAATACCGCAGCGCACTGTTCGAGCTGATTGCATTACGGCTCTGCGTGTGCCCAGAAACTCGCAGCCAGACTAGCACCTACGCATGCTACCAGAGCTTGGTTACGTTTAAGCTCTTTACGTAGCCTGCCTCTGCGTACTGCGGACAGATGGCAACACTGAGCACCTAGCAGCGCAGATGCCACAAGGTGTTTTGTGCGCAGTGTATCATTCGCATTGCATGCTCACATCAAACGTGCCTCCTGAGGCTTGCAAGGAGGTGCATGTTTAGGGTTTCAGAGTTCAGGGTTTGTGGCTCAGGTTTGAGGTTTAAGGTTGAGGGTTTCAGGTCCATCTGTTGTGTCAACATGCACAGACCAAGGGGTTCTGGAGGTGCCGAGGCCATGGCTGGCTTTGAAAAAGCGCACGTCCAGGAGCACCCCCCTGAGATGGCGTCCACGGCAACCTCATTCTTTAAAGGTTGTTCTAGGAATTATTGGCAGCACTTCAGCTCTGCATGCTTAATGTCTCTTCTCCCTGAGTACAATTACACTGTACAGAGCAGTTGCACCCCTTGAGCTCAAAAGCAACCTCTTTGCTAACCAATTGCGTCGGGCATCCGTTGTCTCGGCTGCGGAGGCGACATGTGTGGCTGCGTCGTTCAGCGACACGTCTGTGAAGTAGCCCTGGGCCCTGCGACGAGTAGCTGACAGGCCGACGGTCCCAAATGGGAATTTCCCAAAATTAGGAGTACCAGTTTGGGGGTCCCTATTTAAGGATTATTTGGGGTCTATATTGGGGTCCCCCTATTTTGGGAAACTACCAAATTGTTTTGGGCTGTGAGATTTGGTCAAGAAACTTGGAGTTCATGATGGTTCTGGCGCTAGCTTTGGCACGTGAGGCATTGAGTCTGATGTGGAAGGTAGCGAAAAGCATTACGATAGTGGCTTCCAGGGCCTGCGGAGTTCGGAGGGTTGCCAAACTCCGCCTTCCAGACGCCATGCGACTAGGCACCTGCCCATGGCACAAATGAAAAGAGAGAAAAAGACAAATCTAGTTGACATGAACGAGTGAGAAGTCAGGCCTGTCGGCAGCAGTGGCACAAACAGCCCCTCGCAGCACGGAGGGCCCGACAGTTTGGGCCTGCAAGAAGGGCTTGGATTGAAGAAGAAGAAGAAGAACGCAAAGCGTGCAAGTTTGGGAGGGGCCTACAAGACCAGGCATTAGACTATCCTTGTAGCTTATCAGCAGAGATTGGCGCTGCGTTCATACCACGGATTTACATTCAACACCGCGAGGAGATCTGCTCAAAGAAACGCATGCTCAGAACCTGAGGAGACATCCAGTCAGGCTAACTCAAGCCAGCACACCCCCAGCCCTTGGCGTCAGCACGGTTCCTTGGATTGTGCTACTCGTGATGGCTCCGCTCCGCCAACCTCTGGAGTACTGCCAGGCTTGTCTGCCATCCATTGGGTTCAAGCCTTGGGCCATAAGCTTCCGAACTTGGTTGGTGACAGGTGCACTTAGGGCCGCACTTGCCGGCAGCTACTTTGGCCACAGGGCGCACATCGGGAAAGCGCAGGAACGTAAAGATGGTTTCTCAAGAGTTGAGGGATTGCGCTGCTGGTATGCGCCTGGCCTGTCTCCAGTCCACCTCTTGAGAACTTCCTTGTTCGGGCCTGTCCAGGTAGCTGGGGCATGATGCGAGGAGCTTTAAAGTTGGGATGTAGAAGACTTGCCCAAGCCATTTCAGCTGGCTGAGAGCAAGCCGGCGGCGGTCTGCGAAATGTCTGAGATTCTGGCATCACAGGTGCAAACGCTAGCTGTTGAGAAGATTGAGAAGACAACCCACATAAGAACAAGTTTTGCCCTGCCTCGCATTCGCGATCGTGGTTCCAGTACCAACTACTTGACCTAGTGCAAGAAGTCAGTCGTGCAGCTGCGCTGTCTTGGCTTCAAACGATTCGAAGGATACTTCAGGCAGCCAATGCTGCACAGGAACTGTCACACACCTCAGAGCTCTCGCACCAAGAGCTGATGCGGATCTCTACCCGTGCGTGACAGCTACCTGCCACCCTTCCCCTGCCCCACCCAGCTTGCCACGATCTTCGCAGCTTGCCTGAGTTCTGGGGTTAAAATAAAACTGGGAAGTGCAGCTGGTCTCGTATACAAAGCTTTTGACGGTCCAGCCGTAAGTACGCCCAACAACCTCGTCATCTACATCCAAGGCAGTTTCTACATTCTACACCATTGAAAAGACGGCCCGGTCTCCCGCCAACAAAGTCCGAGTGCAGAGGCGCCAGCCCGTCTTCTGCCCAGGAACAGGAGGCAATCATGTCTTTTATAGAAAAGTCTGACGGGACAGATCCTCCAAGCAAGTTCGACCTACTGTGGAGCATGGGTACTCTGCCATGCTCCAGGAGACTTCGTGAGGAGCACCCTGGATACTCACGTCGTTTAAGTAACAAACTGTCCTATCCGTGGGCTGCACATCGTGCATTTTGTTCGAGGCATATTCTGAGATTCACTGCAAGACCCCACAGGGATGCGCGACTCTACGCCTGCCGCACACCGGAGCATCCAGGTTCCTACCTTGACGTGTGCCGGTTTATCCGAGTGAGTTGGCCAGAAGTTATGCCGCAATCCGGCACCTGGCTTCTCAAAAAGAATGCTCTTTCCAATAAATTGGCAGAAAGGCTTTTGGCGTTACTGCTGCGCCAGGTCTCAGCCTGTCATGGGAACCACCGCATCCAAGTTCTTCCTCAGCTGTGAGAAGATGCATGCTATATATCACCACCACCAACCCCGCTACCACCGCAACCATTGCCACCACCTTTGCTGTAACCACGCCACCCCCACGCCACCACCACCCCAAGCTCTATGCTTCTTCTTGTGCTGATACAACAGCTACGATGACTACGGTACAACAGTAGAGCCGCAGTACTGCTACTGCTAGAACGCTGATGACTGCGACTCCTCAAATTCCTGCTCTCCCTCTGCTGGTGCTGTGCTCTTTTATTCTTGACACAACTTCTACTGCCAGTCCTTCCTCCTCCCCACACATAATCCAACTCCTGCTGCTACCTCTACTACAACGGTGATGATCACCGCTACGTGCCAACATGACGAGCACGACGACCACCGCCATCGCCAGCACCAGCACCAG
>CAJNIZ010045441.1:23674-39717 GCA_905231905.1 Symbiodinium pilosum
CCGCCATCGCCAGCACCAGCACCAGCACCAGCACCAACACCAGCACCAGCACCAGCTCCAGCACCAGCACCAGCACCACCACCACCACCACCATATACACCACATAAATCATTGCCAGTAATTGAGGTGTTTGCTGTCATACATGTGACATGCGCGCCGAAACTTACAAAGACCAATAAACCTTCAACCCGGACTACAGAAGCCTACAGACATTCCACCCTTGGAACAGCAGCAGCTTCTTCAAGCAACCCTGCCGGCAGTGCAAACCACTGGTAGCTACATAAACCAAGCTGCTGGTCGGCGTTGACATTGTCAAGAGACAGCCGCCACACAACGTACATAATGATCACCAGAAACCTGAGTCAATCCAGGAAGTGTTGGCGGTGACACTGCCTTCAAATGCAAATGCTGCTACTTCTTGATACTTCAGGAGCTTTGCATCTTTCGCGCTTACACACAAGATCAACTTAAGCGGTCTTGCACAGCTGCCAAGGATCTGGCATGAGTCACATGAGCTTTGAACATCTGACAGCTTCCAACCTTGAACAACCCTGCGGTCAGGCAGCAAGGTGACCACCGCACATGCTGCATAGGAGCTTGAAACGGCCTGCCACCACAGTCCAATTTGCCAATGGATTGCTGCTGCTTAAGGTCTGACGGCGGTCTGGACTCGAACTTCTGAATCTGAACTCAAGCACTTGCTGGGCATTCTTAGACTTGCTCACCAAGTCGAGGCACCTTCAGGCCCCACACTCCGCCATAGCACATGCCATCAACGACGCCCTGCATCAAACTCTTCAGCAGGCTCGAAAGTTGCACAACGATATAGAAGTTCTACAGCCGAACCTTGTAGGCTGTTCCCATGAAGCCGCAGGTCACACCATTGCCGATCAGAGTTATTTTGGAAAGGAAGTACTGGTCCTCAGCATGCGGCCACATGCCGAAGGAACGCTAGCAACAATCCCCACCATGTCAATAAGATCAGACGGGGCTCCAGGAGAGCTTTCAAATTAGTCTGGATCGCAGTGAACGAGTCTGTTGTGGCCGTGTCCATACGGGCAAAGACCTTGCGCTTCTCACAGGACGGAAATCAAGGATACATAGCCGTGTGTTCGGCCGCGCGTTTCACCCACAAAGCAGCTGGCAATGCTTGTTGTTTCCTGGCCTTGTTCAGGCGCTGATCATAGTCTTGGACGAGGGTCACAAACTCCGACAAGGAGCCTGACTGAGGTTGATCGCTCTGATTTTCGTGTGGCAAGTGCTACACGCCGAGAAGCAGGAGTACTCTTCTGATGTGGCACCCAGGCAGTCGTTCAGCCAGGTGCTCCCGCTCTGGACCATGTTGATCACCTCACACAGCAGGCTTACAATCCGTGAGGCCAGACTTTGCCGCAGAGTGCTAGCGCAGTCATCACCAGGGTCCCAGCATCACAGGTGCCCCCACCGGACAAACGAAAGCGTCGGCAGGTGAAGAGGTTCTGACTCCGCAAGGCCTCCCAGCAGAAGTTTGACAACACGGGAAAGCTCCGCGCGGAGTTTGCAGTGCCTGCTTGAGGTCCATGAATTGGCCCGTCGCTGCCTTGGCCCGACGGGGAACACGTAGGCAAGGCCCCGAGGCGTCGCTTCTGAGAGCCCTCTAGAAGTGAGTTACTAAGCTTCTGGCGCATATATCTGACCGAGGAGCCACTTGGGCCTGAGCTTGCGCAAACCACCAGGAGAAGAGCACCAAGAAAGAATCGGCATTCCTAAAACTGACTGCATACCAGGAAACTGTGCAATCGACTCGCTTGGCGCATGTTGCTGGGCTGTAGTCAAGGATCCCACCGAAGGTCTCAAGACCTCGGGTGAGCTTCTTCATAAACCCCATCTTGACTCAGAAGTGTCACGGTGTCACAATGTGTCCGCCTATGTGACACACAAACAGAGGCCTGTGCTCAGGCACTCGGACTTTAGTCAGCAAACTTCCTCCTCTGCCTCTTAGATCCTCTTGGACTCTAGGTCAAACTTGGTCTAGCTGGTAAGAAGTTTGAGGGCGGCCAAGCAGCTTACAGCAGTTGCAAAGGACGATATCCCTGACCTCAGCGCTCACCAAGATGCAATACACACAACTGAACCCAGAAGCAGCAATGCGGTGCTAATTCTACTCTAAACAGAAGGCGAGCGACGTCGTGGTGCCCTCTCCAGTAAGACCATAGCCAGTTGGAACAGTGAAGTCACTGCCTTGGAAGTGTAACAAAGCATGCCGTGGTTCCGCAGGACAGGTCTGGCGTGCCCTCGGCGGAAAAACGCCGAATGTCAGCCCAATGATATTCTGCCAGGGCGCAAGCTGCGGACGAGGCAAAGAATGGAGCAAGGTCAGCGTCTCCGCCCATGTTCTGGCACCAGCGTTGGCAGAACAAACTACGCACACCTGTAGATCCTGTAGAGTCTGCCCTGGGCCCTTCCACTTTTGCGAGCACATGCTGTCCCAAACAAAGTGTGCAGGCGCCCGCTGTCTAGTTGCCTGGTAGTTCGCATCACTTGTAATCGACGTCTGAGGATACCTCCAGAGCAACCAGCAGATTCATGCTAATCTGGAAGGCTGCAAGCTGTCTTGCTAAGGCAAGTGCACATGATGCATGTTGCACGTGACTTTGTATAACTCGGACACAACAACAGTAATTATCAGGAATCATCAAACCTGTACCAACACTACAGACCCATCAAGCGGCTCGTTCCAGGGATCCACAAATTTATCCAGAACGGTGGAAATTTATCATCTTTGTCATAGCTCCAGCTGAGCAGCATCGTTGCATCTAAAGGAACATCACGCCTCAATCAGTATGAGCTGAAGCGCAAATGGCAGTCATTGCTCTTGCAAACAATCCCTAGCCACACCCAATGTTGCAAATCTGGTTTCACTTCTATCTTTGCAGCTTTGTCACAGCATGCTGGTCAGCATGGTGACCTGGCAGCATTGGCCAAAGCAGCCTTTTCAACAAAACATTTCTTGCACGTTGCACTGCTTGGCCTACCGTCGCCCTCTGCGTGAGAACCAAATGAATTAATTGTACAAGGAGTCTGTAGAATGCAGTCAGAAGAATTGTTCAACACGAGGATTTTGTTGGACAACATCTTTTCAGTGATACCCTTGGCAGGCTTCGCAAATAGCTCAGGATGACGATACAAAAGGGCCGTGCCAGTAGTGATTTAAACTGAAGTTTGAACTCAGAACACTACCAGCAGCTAAGACTATGTGCTTGAGGTGCAGCCAATGCGAGTCAGAGTATACGGATTTGGCTTCAGGGCCGGGGCTTAGAGATATGAATAATGACTCATCCTGTTGAAGGCCTCCGCCACTAAAACTGGCTTCCGGGCCTCACTGGAAGAAGAGAGGCCGGCACTCGGCGCACTCCTGAATCATAGCCACTATTGGCATAACGTCCCTGTATATCCCTACATAATCTATGTTATATATATATATATACATAGCAATGTCCATTTCATGTTCCATGTGATGCTCCGTTTGATTCTCCATTATTGGTGTAGGTATCCCACAGTACATGGCCACCAAATTACCATGGAGCGCATGCCAGCATGAACATAGTTAGTCCCTGCAACACATACGCAAAAAAGGCTAAGTTTGTCCAGGCAACCCCAACTGGTCGAACTGCGTCGTGATTTGCGCCTGGCTTCATCTGCGGACAGCTCCAAACACTTGGCGAATGTGATCAGAGTAATCTCATGGCACTTTTAAAAGGTATTCCCACGTACATGTCGGCAAGCTCACTTCGATACCCATGATTGGGTTTAGGGCTTCTTGGGGTCATATTACTATATATCCCCTGATACTATCCCCATGCATAATAATTTCCACTTCATTAGAACTCTCCTGGGTTTGGACGACCAGCTTGTTGTACATGGAGACTTGCACGCCACCCTCAGTGATGAAGATGAGGTCAAGCAGCCTGCAAGCTGCGTGTCATCTAAAAGGGCAAATAACGATAGTAATGATACTATCGATAATAACTGTAAAAGTAATAATGGTAAAAGAAATTAACATGATCAATAATGATTCTAATGGTGAAAGTGGCTAGTAATGATAAAAGTGAGAAGTAATGATGATACTAGTAATCAGTAAGAAAATTGCAATAGTAGTACCCAAATTACTAACAGCCATAAGAAAACCAGTAACACAAATACTGATATGATCATGAGCATAGTAGTATTAATCATATTGATCCCGAAGACTTGCTGCACCTGGGGTTGGATGTGGAGTTCTGAATGCACTGGTCAATCATGGAGCCCATCATATCGCCTTGGAAGCTCAGACAACCAGGTCACTTGAGTCACATCAGATTTCGGAGTTTCCAAACAGGGCGTCTCTCACTTAATACCTTCAAATCCTAGACTGCTCCTTTATCGTAGATTGGAAAAATCTTTGAATCCTCAAGGTATCCCTGTATAACCCTATACATCCCTTATAATTTCTTGAAAAGGGGCCCCTACCTTTGTTCAAACCTCCACATGCTCCAGCTTGGCTTGGGCAACTTTTCAACCGTCCCTGGGCCTGAAAGTCACTTGAGGTGATCTGCTAACTGTACTCCTAACCTCTGAACCCTGAACCATAAACCCTAAATCCTAAAGCCATCTAAAGCCTAAACCCTGAACCCTAAACCCTGAACACTAGACCGCATACCCGTCAAATCATAAAACCCCAAATCCCCCTGATAAGAAATGATACCCCTTTTATATGATGGAACTATATCCAGGGGGAGGTGATTGTATGAACTATATAGGGACATGAAAGGATATACTGGGTGACATAGGGACATGTAGATGATCCTGCTATCTGTGGATTTCCAAACATGAAGGGCCCCCTGTTCGTGGATCCTTGTAATGTAATGAGGATTGTAAAATGGGCAGTTGTGAGCAGGGTCATGACGCCCCTAAACTAAACCAAGTTATAGCCATAATACCTAGACTACGAGTTGTTCTCAACAGAAGGTCTGTTGCCAGCATGTCTTGGCCAATGGTAAAGGGACCTGGTGCCTTTGATGTGTCGTAATTAGTGGGCTGCTGCTGACCGAGGCAGAAAAAATGCTGGCTGAATGCTTCGTACAAGAGTCCCGTGAGAGCTTGTCCACTCAAAGGCCCACATCAAGATCAGACTTGGGAGTCAAGCCCCACCAAGCACCAGTATTAATGAAGGGAAGCTTGTATAAAAGAACGAAGTCCTGGCTACTTCTACATCTGTCTCCAGTGGTGCATGACATGCTTACCCGGCTTCAGCCAATGGACCAGAAGTAGGATCAATCGGAATCTCCAAGGCTCCCGAGATGTCAGTGATCAGCTGGCCTTTCTAGTAGAGGTCAGGTTCAAACTCACCACATTATAAGCAAAACCTGGTGGGCTTGTGCGGTCTGAGTATGCTAAAGGCACCTGTTTGTCTAGATTCTCTCTTGCACTTTCTCGTGGAAACTTAGTGTGTACCTTTGCCAGGCGCTTTCGTGATCCTTTTGCCTCGGGTATGATCCGACACTTCTGTTGGGAATATCTCTCTACATGCCAAGCAGTTTAAGAGTCCGGCTGCTGATGTCCTCCATGATCAAGCACATGGACGACAAGGGCACTGCTATGATCAGCATGATCCCTCCGAGAAAGAAGGCCAGCATCGTGTAGTAACAGCCTGAAGCGTGCGCAGAATGACGAATTCAATGTGGAGTGCTGTCAAATTGAAGGTACTGTTCAGGACTCCAACCAAAAAGCGAGGCCATGTTCAGACTAGCATTTGACAGGGCCCGTTGCTGCAGCATAGCAGCCGCAACACCAGGTGCAGCACGCGCATCGGTGGGTCCAAGGACTGTGAATCGGCTCGCTTGTGTCATCGCTTCCTTTACTGCAACAGCAACTCCGACTCTTCATTGATCAAGTTTAGGGCGTCCTATGCTCACTGCTGTTAGCTTCACTGCAAGCCCTTCCTGACTGGAAGGTCAACACGAGCAAAGCAGCCATCAGACTGGAACCTCATTACCTTATCTAAACCTCTTCAGGCCCAGCATCGCTTTGTGTCGCAGCACATCCACAGCAAGACAGCAAGCACCGCGCATGCTGCAAGGGTCAAAGCCAGACCTCATTCTGCGGCCTGACCCCTAGCCAAACAGAATCAAACTGAAATGGCAATCAAAAAGGAGATCCGTGCTAGCGACTACCGTCTCCGCAAATGTGCTGGCACACGCAGCACACAGATGATCAGCCTCTACGTAGATTTTACTGCATCTTGCAGGCTTGGCCACCGATCATGAACACACTGGCAACTGTCCTGAGTTTGCCGAAAACTGCTGCTGCTGCAGTGCATGACAAGGATCGTGAGGTCTGAAGATGCAAGTCTCAGTGCAAGCATGTTGCCCGTTCGCATTCATCCCATCCGAGAGCTGTTCCATCAGAGTGTCCTTTAAAGCCACCAACCGACGCATGCAACTCTCTGAACACAAGCGTCGCCCTACCCCAGGAAAAGAAGCTGTCCTCCACGAACGGAGTGAAGCTTGACCGAATGGTCGTCTTCAGCTCAACAAGTGGTGCAGTTGCCTTAGCTAGGACGCAGACAGGAGCGAAGTTACGTGCCTCACCTTTCTCGAACATGGTTGGATTGCTCAGGGAAGGCTTCGTTGATGGCTGCATATTCGATTCAAGAATTCCCTGCTCATGTAGAGTTTGCATGCCCTTTGTTCTACAATTTCATGTTTGTAAGCTGCAGAGAACACACCATATGAAAGGGATCTCGACGGGCACCCTACCATTTTCTCTGTGATGGGGTAGATCCTTAGGAGTAGAAATAATTTTGATTCAGACAGCCCTTCTTAAGAACCGGAAGCGCTGAGAGTCAACGTGTGTCCGGTGGCGGATGTGTTTAGAGGCTGAACATCATAGCGAACGAAAGTGGATGTAAAGATAAAGAAGTTGCTGGTTCATTTCATCACGCGCTCAGCAGCATGGGATTCCAGGCAAATTGAACTTGCATGTACTCAGAACGTGAAGGAGGGTATGGTATGCGCACAGCAGGTCGAATGGACATATGCGATCGACAGCTTCTTGTCACCTTGCCCCGCAGACCAACCACAAACCAATCACGGACGCGCCCCAAAAGCCGCAGCACAGAGTGCTGGCAAAACAAAGCAACCATGCCTTCTACATGGCAAGCTTTGAAAGGCTTGGTGTATTTGACCAAGCAGGAGCTTGACGCGAGAGACTTGCTGAGGTTGCTGGCCCAGGATCTACGTTCTCAAGGCCAGCTCCGTTTCTTCAAAGAAAGGCTTGCCGAATTCTAGCCAAGGCACGCTGCTGAGGGAGCTTCTGAGGCTGTTCAAACTGCCTCGGACGAAAGGAAGTCAGAGTATGTCTTAAGCCATACTCGAGATCCCAGTCTTTAGTGAATGTTTAGCTCCCTTGGATGCAGGCGCACACGTTGCATTCGCATCTATCTTGCTGAACGGTTGTTCTCTTGCAGAATACAAACCCATGCACGCACCAGAGCAGGCCCTAGTAAAACACATGTAATGATTGCAACCCCACCCCCCACTCTGAGCCCCAAGAGCCATTGTCCTAAATCTCGACCAGAAGATGCTTGGCATGCTCTGGAACACAGAACGGAAAGCTCTTGTTCTGAAAAGTTGGATAAGTCAACAAAATCTTACTTACACCATCCAGCTCAGTGACTTCCAGACAGCTGGTTGTCCACCTCAACGCGCGCTGCACTAAGTGCAGCAGCTGTGCCGGAGGACACGGCGCTGCTGACCTTACATTGATGCGGAGTGCTGAAATCGTAAACCTTCCGATATCCAAGAGGAACACTGGCAGCGGG
Organism: Symbiodinium pilosum; assembly: GCA_905231905.1. Taxonomy (NCBI): domain Eukaryota; class Dinophyceae; order Suessiales; family Symbiodiniaceae; genus Symbiodinium; species Symbiodinium pilosum. The sequence continues at coordinate 31,515 of CAJNIZ010045441.1, forward strand.
AATGAGAATCATGAACAATCATCAACCTGCAGCGAGACGAAAATTCACAAACGAAATGCTTCCCAGCAAAAAGCATTGACTTTGCACACCTAAGTAACTGTGCTGAAGAACTATAGCTGACACGGAAATTCTCCGTCCAAAGGCGCGGCTTACCGGTTGCCACGCCCTAGCTGTAAACCCTAAGCCAGCACTGTATCCTCATAGTACAGTGACCAATGACTTGACAGGTTGTCCACGCTGCGACAACACCAACTCCGGTGCTTGTTGACACTTCGACAAAGATCAAACCCTCAAAAGCTAAAACAGCTGTTAACCTTTAACGCAACAGCTTCATCCTGCTGACTGTTGAGACTGCTGAAGATGCGGATGGAGAGTCGCTCTCGATCATGCCAGAATACAGCAACTAATGAGGATCGTAGTTCTCAGGAAGAGGCATCCGCAAATATGTTAAGGCCCGAATCCCACCGGGGCCTTGACAGCCATGGAAACCTTGTCTCATGCTCCACGTTAACTTCTTAAGCCTGAACCTTCAAACGCCCCTGATGCCTTCTGAGGTCTGGAATTTGGTTGCTATCTCTTCCATCCTGGAGGCTGTGCTCAGCGTTGTGGACAGAGTCTGGCAGGCCGCACCTCAGGATTCCAGCTCAGGTTGCATGTTTGGTCTTCCGCGCACAGTGCAGAGGACTTCGGCCTAAGATTCACTTTCAAGTCTGGAGTTTGCATGCTGCAGTCCATGCATTCAGCACACCAGACGGTGCTGCATACGCGATGTGTTTGCAATTGCAAATTGATCACAGCTGATGCAGGGGCCCCCACCAGATAAGCATAAGTGCAGACCCGAAGAACTTACAAGGTCTCTGCGAACTCACCTGTATTTTGGTGGAGTAGGGCCCACGCACTCGTGAAGCGTACCGGATGGCAGCGTGTTGCGAGAATCACTCAGCATGGCGCTGAGCATGTCCAATGTGGCCTCCCAGTTCAGAGTATAGAGCTCGTTTTGTAGTCGGGCATGCATTCTGATATGGTAGGTTGCACAGGCTGCTCACAGGCTATGTAGCTTGGATTGTTCAGCGACAGCTTGGGGCTTGCATCCCTGCATTTCCCGCAGCTAAGTCACCGTCGCCACAGTGACAGAATCGGTGATGGCCTGCACCAGTAAAGTGCGTGGCTGATGCCAAGCACCATGGCACTGTTTTCACCATGACAGGCATGCATCGCAGCGCCAAGCCTGGGTATTCAAGAGGATAGCTCGCAGGTCGTTGATGAACTGGGAGTTCTCCGCCAAGCTGCCTAGCACCGATGGTTCAAAGCTAGTGCGGAGACTTGGACGACATGTACGCTCACGCGTCCCAAACCTCCTTCAAAAAAAACACGTCTCCCGGCCTTCGAGCTCATCAAAGATGTTCAGCACGGGGATCAGGCCCAGAAAGTACGGATCGGCCTGCCCCTGGAAGGTGGTGTTGACCTTGGAGGGCATGGTTGCTTTCAGCTGCGACGTCGAAGCATTCGTTAACAATTTGAGCCTCATGCCTTCAAAGCTGGACAGACAATCGCTTTCAATATTCAAAGGCAAGTAGCCATCCTTGCCGCAGCGCAGTTGGTCACATCAAAGCCCTCAACGGCCTTGCACAAGCAGCTTCACGGCCGCTGCAGGACTTCGAACGAGTAACACTGGGCTCAATAAGTAGATACGTATAAACGAGATGACACGTGTGTCCCTTTACACGCACTTCAATATGAACATGCGGGGCACCAGCCACATGCACATCAGCAGGTGATACATTGAGCGTAGTTGCGTCTAATTCCCAGCACTCTTCACATGCAATCTTTCACTATCTAGCGCAGGGACTTAGATTCAGCTTCAGATACCCAAATTCACCTTCGCGACATTATTCCCAAGGGTGGCAATACAATGGTAGCATCAATACTCGCTTGCTGCTTCTTAAGGTCCAACGTCCCGCTTGCAATGATCTTAACCTTTTTCAGCAGTGAGTAGCTGTTCCAAGTCTCAACCTGGAGCGCACTCATGCTGAACTTCCGGTATACTGTGTACTACCGTATCAACCTTCTCCTACAGGCTTCCAGACAATAGGGAAATCAGCAGGTCAGTCTGAACAGCGATTGTGTGTGGTCAGTGCAAACCAGGCAAAATCAAGTTCCCTATAGGACACCAACAAGATCCTAAGACATGAGCTTCCTCAATTCTTTTGCAAAATCAACTCTGTTGCCAATTACAGACAACCCTCCTCCGGTCAGGAACGAAAAACAACAACGCTTGGCTGAAGTCGCTCAGAGCAGCTCGGGAGTATCCACGGGTGGACAGGCTGGACACGGTAACCAGAGCCAGGACCATCCCAGCGATCCTCTACAAAAGTGGCTCCAAGGCTTGGGGTGAATTCAAGATATCAAGATACACAGGAGATCTCTGGGCTCTTGGAAAAAGAGGCCAGCTGCGTGCCATCAGGAAGCGGACACCAGGGTTCTTATTAGTCTTTCTTTGTCAGACGCTTTGCTCTAGGGGCCTAGGTTCACAGTCGACTTGCACCTTTTCCAGCTTGTGGGTGCAAGGCTTTTGGTTTGAGGGACCTTAACCCAAAGTTGAAGGCTTGAAGATTTTGGCTTCTGAAGTTTACGGTTGCTGCAACGAGGCTCAAGGGTGTTCGCACGGGCTTTCAGCCGGAAGCTCTTGAAGTCTGCCCCTGAAAGAAAAGGCTAGATATGTTCTCAAGATCATAATCACGTATCGATTCGGTGGGTACTACCAGCTAACCAAGCCTGATTTGGTGTTCAGACACTGTTGGGGGGAGGATTCTGATGCCACGAAGCGGCATAGGACCTAGGGCCAATTTAGCAAACAGGTTCACATTATCACCTTGCTTGCGCGGTTGAGCTTCTAACTGTTGGTGCACCCTCTCCTCTGTGCGGCCTACCCAACTGGTACGATTGAGCAGGCCACTGGCAGAGACATACACGCAGAATAATGTAAGAAGCTATCAGCCCACCAGGCTTCCCTTTCAGATGCCGCTCTATGCATGAAACACGCACTGTCCAGCAAAAAGACCTTCTCGTTTAGTCAGCCGCATCCCAGACATAAACAAAAAACAGCGGCAATAGTATCTCGGTATCTACTAATTGTCCCACTTCTCAGCCGACAAATACAAACTACTGTGTGCTGCAGGGCAAGGCACGTACCTTAAGGTATACCAAGCTGAGATATGGGGGGGGATGGCAGCAAACCATCCAAAACTGATTGCAGCCAAATAGCACGAGAAGAAAGAGCAGCTTCGCAAAGAAGGGAATCCCTCTTTTCCTGTCAGGGGCATCTGCTTGGCACAGCCATGTCCTGCACACCCGGCCTGCGCTGTCCACACCAACCGCTTGCACGGCAAGATCGATTGAAGTGAACAACATGAAATCCATGGCAATGAGAACTCAAACAATGCCATGAAGCATTTAAGCATAATCGAACCAAATGATTGCCGCAACCTCTTCTTAATCCGATGTGTGAAATTGAAGGGCATACATGTGTGCAGCACGGATTTAGCATCTACATTCAAAGTGAAGACCGTCAAGTTTTGCACCCAGGTCTTGCTGCAGCAGCGAAGGCACTTGCAGCAAGGACATGCCGTCCAACAGCATATGAGCAGGTACACGGCTAAGATCAGGAAGAACATGATCTCAGCAAGAACAAGGAAGTTGATGTTGGCTTCATTGATGTATGGCTTCTGCTACAGACTTGACCAGACATGTTCTCAAATGGTGAAGTTCTCGCATGGTTCGCGTTGCTCTCACAAAGTTAATTGAAAAACATAACCTGAAAGCCAGGCAGCCAAAGGAGTGGCGATTGCAACCAACTGTCCCGGAAGTTCAGAAGCAAGCTTGTCAGCTAGCTCTTGGTTGTTGCTTGCCTCCTTGGGCCATGGCAGCATTCATACCAAGCAACTTTATAGCAAGGCAAGCTTTCCCTAAAGCCAATAGAAAGAAAAACCTCCTTTGCAGTCATCAGGATCTGTCATGATGGTCAGCAAGATGTTGCCAGCCGCTGCATCCTCCAGTTGCGCTCTTTGTCCTGCTCGGTCCTGGGAAGCAGTTGCTACCTTTGGGCAGAGTAGAGGTATGGGCCAAAACCGTGATGCCTTTGCAAAAGTCTAAGAAGTGGCCATCGCAGACTCAAGCAATATCAATATTAATAATATTCATATTAATAATATTCATATTCATACTATTAAAATTAATAATAATATGAATATTCATACTATTAATATTATTAATATGAATATTCATACTATTAATATTCATAATATGAATATTCATACTATTAATATTAATAATATGAATATTAAGCAAATCTCAAACGAGCCCAGCATCGTCGATGTCCAGGGAACTCCGGATGGCACAGGCCTGGCAGGGAAAGCTATATGGGTGTTTCCCAAAATCAAGGTATATAGGGGTTATATAGGGGTTATATTGGGATAATGGAAAATAAAATGGAAACTACTATAGTATATAGGGATTATATGGGGATAGTGGATTTGGGTGTTTCCCAAAATTAGGGGTACCTTTTTTGGGGGGCCCAATAATAAGGACTATAGTATATTGGGGTCTATATTGGGGTACCCTTATTTTGGGAAACTACCATATGGTGGGACGTACATTTCGCAACTTGAGAAAGTTTGCAGTAGCCCACTCAAGAGGGTCTAGGCCTAGGCGTCATCCAACTTAGCCATGCAATTTATGTGTTGCGGCTTGAAGTCAGAGTACTATCCAGTCCGCCGACTGTCTAATCCTCAGGGTGCGCCCTATTGACAATCTGAATTCACAAGTATGTGACAGGCACAACTCTTCTTCCAGCTACTTATCCACGTCTTCGGGGCTGGCCGACTCAGCTTTGACATCCGCCGCAGTGGCCATGTCGATGTCGGCCTGTGTCACGTAGGTGCCTACCTGAGATGCGTAAAGCAAGAAAAAGCGTGAGGACGAAAGACACAAAGCAGTCCAAGGCATTCAGTGAGTCTCTGAATTCAAGAAAAACCTGTGATCATGGTCTGCGAAAGCTCAACTTCAGAAACGGATACACTAACATGGCGGGTTCCGTGTGTCCATTGCCAGTTAATAGACACAATCGAAAGAAACTACTATCTAATACCTCAAAACCACTGGCCCTGGTGCCACCAAGAGACTGTCCATTGTCCTTGCTAAATCCAAGGAGTGCGGACGGCTGCAGACTACAAGAACAAAAGCCCCTGCCCCAAACTCTTGCTGGCCTCTGCATGCGATGAAGGGACCAAGCAGTATCAACAGCTTGACCTGAGCCGGCTGGACTTAAGGCTGCTCTGTTGCGGCCATCCATCGGCCACGTGGTACCCAGCTCTTTGTCATCTGCAAAAGGCTTTCTGAGCTTGGTTGTGTCTAGCCAGATTAACACCAAGTTTCTGTGCTGATTATCATCGTCTCCTCGGCCTGTCCTTGGCCAGGCACAGGGTGCGTCCAGCAGTTCTGGACTATGCATCACAGACTTGCTTCTGATTCACAGGGCATATCGAGAGCGTAACCACCTCCCGCTGCTGTTCCCGGAGCTCTGCAATGATGCTGGCTAGATGTTGAGATCCAAGTTGGTTGCAAGACTGTGGATATGCTTGGAAACGCAAACCCAACGCATCCGAGGTTCTACAGCTGACACCACTATTTCAAGGTGTCTTTTTCAGCAAAACAAAGATGGCAGCGGATGCTTGACAGATACATTACAGAGGAAATTCTCAACCACCTATCTACCCCCAAGATGTTCTCACCTTGACGATGCTGACCCCGAAAAGGAAACTCAAAAAAGACCCATAAGCAACCCAGCTTAGAGCGAAGCACAAGAATTTGCCCAATAGAACAAAAGGCCGGCATCCGGCTGATCACTTCCAACAATTTGGCTTCAAGGGTGCCCAAGCCAGTCCTGGATACATCCCAGGATGCATTAAGTTCTTTTCGCAGCCTGTTCCATCTGCTTCTTCACAGCTCTGTGTTACGCTACTCAGCTGTGTGTTAGTTGAGTGGAAGTTGCAACAAAATCAGCGTTTTGCAACAGAATCGGGTTTCACTGTCCAGTGACATCCGATACTGCCAGAACAGGTCATGTTAATGAACCGACTCAACAGCGCACCTGCCAAGAAGACCAACAAATAAGCGAAAGAGTACCCTTACCGGCCGCATGACAACAGCTCAAACTGTTGCTTTGAGAGAATTGAAATGGCACAGCAGTTCGGGAAGTTACAGATCAAGAGACACACTTCTTAAAACTTCTCCTTAGAGGGCTGGGCTGTTGCAGCTTCCTGTTTATGTGCTCACGGATCTTGAGCACCCGCCTCACGTGCTCGGATGCGCAAGATGCTCTTTGACCAACATTCAGTGTAGCGGTGGCCTAAAGTGGGCCTAAAGGATACCAAGGTCTTTTGTAGGCTGCTCGCGCATCATGCAGAAAGCTAGCTGCAGCAGCCAGTCAGCTCAGTCGTCCTGAAGCAATTGCATCTAGGACGGCGACTCACACTTCCTCCTCTGTCTCTAGGGCTGAGATTCTGCCCGCACTGTAAGGTGGCTTCCAGACTGCTTCACTTCAGAAGTTGCCCCGCCCGAATTACACCTCATTAGATAACCTAAAAGTAGCGTCGCTAGTTGTCAAATGAGATTCTATACAACTACTATACCCAAAAGAATGATACAATATTACGGTATATTGGGGAGTATAGTACTATTCACGGACCTCGGTCGATCATGCGGTATCTCCAAATAAAACAAGCAGACCTAGAGACTTAGCTACTTTTCTGCTATGAGAAACTGTGGTAATCTTAGGCATCTGCACATGATTATTCCATCCAAGCACGCACAAGAACAGACATATAACCCTATATAACACCTACAAACCCTATACTTTCCATGTACTTTTCCATGATCCCTATATAACCCTACCTATATATTCTTATAATTTAGAAGTGTCCATTTTCTTGTTCATTATCCCTATATAACCCAAATATAACCCCCCTATAGTTACCGTGTTCTTTTCCATTATCCCTATATAACCCCAATGTAACCCCTATATAACCCTATTAACCCTATAGTTTCCATTTTCTTTTCCATTCTCCCTATATAACCCCAATATAACCCCTATATAAACCCTATGGTTTCCATTTTCTTTTCCATTATCCCTATATAACCCTATATAGCCCTAGCATGTCCTCTTGCTCTGCCTCAAGGACGCGCTTGGCCTGAAGAACGCAAACTGCGCATCTAAGAGGAGCTGTGACTCAGAGTTTACATGGGGGTTTAGGGTTTAGGACCCCCAACAGGGTTATAAGGGTTATGTAAAGGCTGTAAAGGTTATATTGGGTTATATAGGGATTACACAGGGATGTATTACCCTCCCAATAATGGAGAATCAAATGGAAAAGAGAATTGAACATTGAATTTGAACCTGGGTTCGCAGAGGGGTTAGCTGACTGTTCCCACCTGTGGCACGGCGAGCAACTGTGCCTCTCATTCCTAAACTGCTCAAGCCGTCGTTCCTGTGAATAAGCCCCCACCACTGCAGAAGTCTCTAAACCGTTCCTCAACCCTAAGCATATGAACCATTTCAACAACCATGGTTGAGCACGCACTGCAGTGGGACATCCACTTCCACCACGGCCTCAGCCTCCGCGGCTTTTCGCTGCTCTGCCGGCACCGCAGAGAACTGGCATCAGGACTTCATTTCAGAAGTGCTTCAAAAAGGAGCCCTTGCGCGTGTCAAATCCTTGTCATAAGGATGTTAGTTATCGAGCTTGATGCAGAAGTGGCCAATTGATGTATCCTTGTGGGGTGGCTTGTTCGCTTTAACTTCATGGTGAGCGTGCGGTTGTTGGAATTTGGGTCTAACACGCATTCAATCATTCAGAGCATATCAAACTTCTTCAAGAAGCTGTAAATGGTCTTTAGGAGCTAGGAAGGCTCAGAGTCAAGAAATTCGCAGCACCTGGCAAACTCCAGAAGAAGCTGAGTCCCTGAGTTCTTCTCTGCTGGGCTGCACTAGAGAAAGCTGCGCACGAGTAATAGGTAACTTGAACATGATGCCTGTGAGTTGTTGTTATTGTTGTTGTTGTTGTTGTTGGTGGTGTTGGTGGTGTTGGTGGTGTTGGTGGTGTTGGTGTTGGTGGTGGTATTGGTGTTGGTGGTGGTGTTGGTGTTG
>CAJNIZ010045442.1:7417-22669 GCA_905231905.1 Symbiodinium pilosum
AACCTGGGGATTGTCCTTTCAACTCACCAGTAAGAAATGCGGAAGGATTATGTAGGACGTATGTAGTATGTTGCACTGCGGATACAATAGCCTTCGATATAGAAACAGGATTATACCTCCCTTTTGCTCGTACTAGTGCATAAGAAGATATAGTGTCCCTTAACTTGATAGAGTACGGCTTTGGGTACAGTATAATAAGATCCCCACATTGCCCATATGCTATCTACTTCAGGGTATAAACCCTAAACCCTAAAATCCTGGACCCTAAACCCCTAACCCCTAAACCCCTAAACTCTAAACCCCTAAACCCCTAAACCCCTAAACCCTAAACCGCCCAAGAAGCGTTACTCGCATGAGGAAGGTGATTTGGGCTTTGGGCTTGGGTTGGTTGGGTTCGGGTTTCGAGGTTTAGGGGTTTAGGGTTTCGGGTATTAGAGGTTTAGGTGTTTAGGCTGTAGGGTTTTCGGGTTCTAGGGCTTTAGGGTTTAGGGATTTAGGGTTGAGGGCTTTTGGGGTCTAAGGTTTTCGGGAGTTCGGGTTTAGGTCTTCGGGTTTGGGTTGGGGGCGTTTTAAGTCTTGTCAGTTCAGGGTAAACCCTAAACCCTAAACCAGGGTGGGAATACGGGCGGATCATATAAGGATACCACTGGGCGCGTGGGATCTTCAAGCACCACGGGCCCTTCACTTTTTGGTCAATTCCTGGACCCCCAAAAGTAGGTGAAATTATGGCCCAAGATTCCTTAAAACAGCCCAAAAGGCAAGTATTCTGCATACTTTTGGGGCTTAGGAAGTTATTTTTGCGTTTTGTGTTTTTTGGGGGGGAGCATGCCCGGAATTTTCGGGTCTCGGGGTAAAAGTACATGTCCCATATGACAAGGCCTATCTGGCCCCTCCAATGTACCTCTTTTTTGGGTCTGGTATGAATTTTGGGTTAGGATTCTTATTAGGATTACCAAAATGGTTTTACCTAGGTGGACCCCTCACCCAGTACTGGTGACTATAAGGGATAATGGTAATTATATTAGGGCCCTCTTATAGTCCTAGTATGCCACTATTACAGGGTGGGGGGTCCTCCTAAGATATTACATTGGAGGGTTTAGGTCAGCCATGAACCTCAGGTCCGACGACCTATAAGCCCTTAACCCGGGCCGTAAACCCTAAGCCCGAAATCCGAAGCCGTAAAACCTAATTAAGCCGAACGCTATAGAGATCCTGCAAGTATGCAAGTAATACCTATATTGGGCCCTAAAGTCTGAAAAATACCTACATTGGGCTATTTGGATATAAACGCTAGTTCCCTGGTGGTTTGGGATGCTAAGCACTCGACTCAACCATCCCCTTGCCTCCGAAGGGAAACCCCATCTTTCTACCCTGGGGCTCCTAGGACCATTTTGGGGCTCGGTTTGGGCTTTGGGGGCTAGGGTTTGGGATTCCATTATGAGGGTCCAAGAGCCTTAGGGTACAGAAAGCCCTCCGGCCAACTCATCTGATCCTAAACCCAAAAAGCCCTCTGGCCCATATTCTCTGGCAGTCCCCTTGGAACCCCAACCCGAGCAATCTGAAATCCTAAGCCGTGAAACAGCTCAGGATTACAAATCCCGCGCCACAATCATGACGCACCAGCCCTGACTGGAGCCTTTCTGTTCTTTTGCAAGTACAGCGGCAACCCTGTATTTAGAACATGTTCCAAAATTATGTTGGGCACTGTCTTTTGTTCACTGACCGCAAATCATATGAGAGGAGCTCGACTACGTTTTGGGGGTCCTGGTTGAAGGCTTAAGGACCTCAAGTCCTAAACCATGCATTCATCCTTCGGAAGAAGACAGCAAGGGTTGCACAACGTGTTTCAGAGTTTACCCAAAGGGTCCATGTAGCTATATGGTATATACTTGGGCCTTAAAGTAGGTACATGGGAACCTCTTTGGGCCCTAAGTATATACCATATACCTACATGGACCCTTTGGGTTAGGGTTCAGAAAATCCCCAGGGCTTCCTGATAGTTTCATTGTTGAGTTCATAAGGAACTTGATGTACTAGTATTCCTTCGAAGGGCTCGAAAGGCTAACCAGGAGTCCCTCATGATAATGTAGGGGCCCAAATAAGTACCAGTATTATGGCTCCATATTCCTTATTTCATTAAAGTATATGGTACTTCAAATAGACCTCAAAATGATATTAGCGATTGTTCAGGCCACTGTAGTATCCCTTTTGGGAGAAACTCTCCGAACACGAGCCGTGTTTGCAAGTTCTGGAACCGTAAGGGTCCAAGGACCCAAACAAATACTATATTATGAATGGTATTTGAAACCTAAAGCCCTAGTATTTGGGTCCTTGGACCCTTAGGGGAACAGGAGGACCATGTCGCCCCATTACGAGGGAGGAAATCTGCGATGAGCTACTCTACCCATCTACCTTCCGAATCCAGTAGCTGAGTCATCATATACTCCCCCCGAAACTACCCTACAACAATGACTACCAACATGCCTAGCCCCAAAAACCCTACCGCAAGGGTTCCATAAAGGACTCACAAATTACCAGCCCTAAACCCTGAATCGCAAACCACGCATGCCTATGCCCAGCCTTCATCTTCCCTTGGTAGCGAGATCATCGGCAACAACGGGCTTGAAACAGGCTCCCAACATGGGTTTTGTTTAAAGACCCGGGTTTTCCCAAGACTTGAAGTACAATTATGAGTTATAGCGGAAACTCCTGAAACAGCCTGACCCCTGTTGCTTAGACCCTTGGGGTAGGTAAATTTGATGTATGGCTATCTCGACCCGATGGGCTCCAGAAGAATTCGAGCATGCGCGGCTGCTAACATTAAGTTTCAAGGCGGCCAAGGGCCCTGCTTGGTAGGTTGCCAAGGACATACCCAGAAAGCGAAATATCCCTTAACTGAGGTAGATAGGATATCGAATATGAATATGATATACACCGTGTCCTTGAATTAACGAATATACCTTAAAACGGTACCAGCAACTTTCTTCTGACATCAGGCATAGTGCTTCAGTACCGGGTAGGGTGATCCTTGGGTATTACTGGGGCATTTTCAAATTTGGGAGCGCTTGGGGGGAGCTTTGGGATGGGTTTTAGGGTTTAGGGTTGAGATCCCCTTCTGGGATTATATAGGTGTCACTCTGAGATGCATAGCCAAAGGTTTTCAGGCGTCCCGCCCTCGTGCATGGGTAACAACATGAAGCCATACCGTGGGTTCGTGGCTTGTTTCGGGTGGTTTTTGGCTCTTTAGGACACGGCACCATACATACGGTTTTGTAGGACACGGCACCTACATATGGTTTAAGGCATATTTGCATATGTACATATATATATATATATCTCTCTCTCTCTCTCTCTCGATACACAATGTGTGTTCGTGTGTAGGGCTCTTCGTGCTTACGGTGTGTGCGGCGTCCTGTGGGGTGATCCTGAATACAAGTAATTTCCGACCTATAGCCAACTTTCAAGCTAATTGTTACCAATGGGTTGCCTGTAAGCAATTTAAGTTAAGTTACTATAGCAAGGAAACCCCATTATCCACTATATACCCTCACTATGGTAGCTTAAGTGAAGGTCCTTAACAACAACCCAGACTACAAATAGCACTAGTTGTGGGGGATGGTGTCTCAGCAAGGAGAAGATCTAACATGCGAGCTTGCTGACATTCAGAAGCAATAGGCAACAATAAAGAATGAGGGTTTAGGGTTTCGGGTTTAGGGTCGACATTGAGTTATTTGGTGGATATGAAAAATCATGCAGTATACCTTGGGAGTTGTTGTGTTCTAGTATAGTAAGGTCACGTGGTTTTTATATTAACAGTAGTGAACTACAGCTGCAGAACGGCTGTAAGGGTTCGCTATTGCTCAGATTTTAACATCGATCCTTGCAGGGTTGTAAAGCCTGAGCAACTAACCTATGGAAACAGCAACTTTTGTTTGCCAGCATCAACTGGAGTGATCCTCCAAGGGCCGACGTACCCAAGTAATGGCGTTTCATGTCCCAAAATACCAGATCCCAAACGATTTTGCGACAGGAATTTCAATACTTAGGTACGCCTAAACCCTAAACCCTCAACCCTAAACCCTTGAGAAAAACAGGGAGAATCATGGTGAGAATGAAACCGCTGTTGTTGGATAAAGCGGTTTAGGAATTTTGTCATGTGTTGATGACGATGTTAACTGCAGCGTCAAAAGGGGAACAATAACAGACACACGCCGGCTAGAGAATTGGATGACGAGGTGCAGAGATCGTATTTAACATGCCCCAACAGCCAGCGAGCAGGGCGCTCCTGTGTAAAACGGTTGCATTATGGATCAGCAATAGGAGCAAAGCTCTCCATCTACAGCAGAATGCAGCGGGCCTCTGTTGGGGACCATAGCAAAGTGGAAACCAGAGGTGCCGAGGGCTTAGGGTTAGGATGCACTTAGAGGAGCCTAGACTCTCCAAAAAGGGAACGATATCAACATGTTGGGCACAAAGCTCTTTGTTGTAGGGATTTGGGCTCCTCTAGCAAACGAATACACCCTGCAAAATCCCCAATACAGAGACCCAGAATCCCTTCAACTATTCCCAGATTAGAGCATCAAGGGTTTTAGGTTTTATCGTTTAGGACCAAAGATTTATGATTCAGGGTTTTTGAATTTTGCGCTTGGGGTTCAGGACGTAGATGGTTTAGGATGTATATAGGGTATTTGGTACGGGTTCAGGGTTGCCTCGATGCCGGAGCTTGATCTGTTGCAGTCCCAGGGAGCCCAATACCCCTTAATTGAGCAATAGATCATGAACCTAACTAGAATTCTTATGATTTAAGGTATACCTTAGGAGGACCCTCACCCTGTAATAGTTATAGTCACTATACGGGATAAGAAGGACCATGTTAGGGTCCTCTCTCTACCACTACTACAGGGTGGGGGGGGGGTCCTCCTAAGGTATGCTCCGTGATGAAAGGGGTTTTGGATGGTTTGGGGTTCCCAGGGTTAAGGCGCAAAATACTCGAGCATGGAACACGAGAATCATTGACCTTGTACTAAACCTTACACCCTAAACCTTAAACTCTAAACCCTAAACCCTAACCCCCTAAAAGCCCCCAATCCTACACGCCAAACCCTACACTGCTTTACCAAATCACCTACGCCTCATAGATGACACCCTGCTCTCTAAACCCAAAGCCCGCAGTCCCAAAGTCCCCTAGCATGTTTATAGTCCCCCTTAAGTAGATAGAATATGGCTTTGGGTATATTATAATAAGATCCCCATATACCCCATATTCTATCTACTTAAGGGGAGCTATACTTATAAATGAGTTGTAAGTACCAGCTAAATTTGGGATAGAGTTGAGCCTGCAAGTAAAGCTGAAATCCCCAACTGCAAGCCCTGTATGCCAATGATCTGCATGGACCCAGTCAGTGATCATTTAAATCAGCTGAAAAAGCAGCATTGCGCGAAAGAAAAGATACTGCAGGTCTTCCAATCTTAGAGTCCCTCATTAGGGGTTATATTCCACTCCAACATAGTTAGGTAATGTACGGAGACATATGCCTGCGAGGGCCTCCATATTGTAATGCTCTAGTGGTTTTCTAAATCATACGGGCCACTTATCGTGTACCATGTAACATAACAGCCCTAAGCCCCTTTAAAAAAAACAAAAACATGGACATAAGAAGCCATTATTTTACATACTTTTGGTGTGCAGGTAGGGCATCCGGTCGGACCTTCTTTCATCCCAATATCCACACAGGTTTAGGGTTTAGGGTTTGGGGCCCTTAGGGTTTAGGGTTTAGGGGGAGACTCGCAAACGGGGGTACCCCTCTCTTGTTGAGGTTCCGGGAACTAACTGAGGAGTTGCAGCTGATCTCCTCGACTAAGCAATGAGTAGCGTGGCCCCTATATGAGCCGTAGTATGAATTCCTTACAAGGGGTTATATAGGGGAGTATTACAGGGCTTATGAAGGGGGATGCTAGGACGTTAGACTATGGCTGCTATGGGTAGTTATGAGACAGAATCCGATATACGACCGCGTACTTGCGGGGTTATCAACGGCAAAAGACATTGCGTTACTCCAAGGTCCCTAAAAGTCGTGATTCAATTCCTCCTACACCCTGAGCCCTAAACCCTGAACCCTAAAGCCTGAACCCTAAAGCCTGAACCCTAAACCCTGAACCCTAAACCCTTGACCCCTTTTCTCCGCTGAGGATGGCAGGAGTCGTTAAGTCGGAGCCCAAGTGTTGCCCGGTTTTTGGCTTGGGATTCCAGGATTTGAGCTGTAGTCTCAACTCCTTAAAGGGGGTTACATAGGGGGATTATATGGGGTTATCTAGAATAGGGTTTAGGGTCTAAACTCTCTAAAGGGGCGTTATAAGAGGGTTTATATAGGGGAGTGTTATGCGCGGTATTAAGGGGGATACTAGGAGCTTAGACTATGGCTCATTTGGAGTTTAGGGCCTTTGGTGAAGGGAGCAGGGCTTCAGGCTGTGGGGCTTGCAGGGCTCAAGCTGTAGGCTTGAGGTTCAATAGGCTTGCCGTGCTGTTGATAAGGAGCTTAGTTTAAGTTGCTACATGAGGGAAACGGTGATATATATATATATATGTATATACATACACCAGAATATGTCTATTATGGTAACTTAACTTGAGTTCCTCAACAGCAACCCACAAGAGCGCCTGCAATTGCTTCAAGAGTTTTGCACTAAGCCCTCAAGCCTTCTTTCAGGGTCTACGTACCGACCGACACAGGCAGAGTTTGGTATGCGCGGCCAAATGCTCATTATTTGGGTACTTCCTACCCTAAACCCTCAACCCTAAACCCTAAAACCCGAAACGGAACACCTTACTTGCAGGAATACCTGACCACCCTAGGCCTGAAACCCTTCCCAAAGGATCCTCAGTACTTATGTAGGAAATCTAACCGAAACCCTATTAGTAATGCGTAGTATAGAAACCTCACTTTGCACCATATGAGCTGTAGTCTAAACTCCTTAAAGGGCCCTATATAGGGGAGTATTACCGGGGTCATGAGGGGGGATAGTAAGAGTTTAGACTATAGCTCATGTACACATATAGATACTTGAAATCCTCCGGGCTTGTCCATGAGCCGAACCGGAAACCCTAAAGCGAAGAGCCTTGAGGTCAGAGCTTTGACAACGTCCTAAAAGCCATGCTGACGTTGTTTGAGATCTCGACCACGGAAGGTCCACACGGTTTCAGGTTTAGAGTGTTAGGGGTTGAGGGTTTAGGGGTGCAGGCGCAGGGTTTAGGGGGTCGGGAGGCTACCAGTTACGGCCTAGAGGAGTTTGGGGGTTTCAGGCTCAGAGATTTGGGGTAGGGAATGGAACAATAAACGGAATTGACATGGCAACCTCGTGATCATGGCGATGATAGTTTATTATAGCATATTTACATACATTATGGGTATATATAGGGATAATGAAGAAGAAAATGGAAACTATTATGGAGCCTGGGGCTCTAAGGTTGAAGATCAAAGGGTCCAGACTTGATTTGCGTGTTTTTCGCAGGGAGCGGAGGATTTTTCAGGGGCCTAATGAAGACTACAGCTGCTCCATTCCACCATGCCCTGCTAGCGGCCAGTAACTGTGAGGCTTGGGGGGTTTAGGGGTTAGGGTTTGGGGCTTAGGGTTTAGGGTTTAGGGCTTGGGGGTTACATCTAGGTGCACGCCTCACCTTCCTGGCGACGGGATTTTTGGTAGCTTAGGGAAATTTAAGGTTTTCCCTAATTGCTTTAATAGGGGACCATATTTCTTGCTTTGTCTACCTGGTGCAGTCCCTAGACCCAAAACGCCAAGCTTTAAACCACGAACCTTAGACCCAAAAGCCTGAAACCCCCAGATACAGCTTGAAGAAGCCCTAAACCCTACACCCTAACCCTATGCTATTTCTACACCCTGAAGGCTGAACCTTGAAGTGCAAAACCTAGACCACAAGCCCTAAAACTCAAGGCCTGAACCCTAAACCCTAAACACTAAGCCCTGAACTCCAAGCCCGAAAAGCTATGAACCCCAAACCCTAACCTCCACTATAGTATATTGGGGTTATATAGGGATGTTGGAAAAAGAGCATGGAAAATACTATAGTATATTGGGGTTATACAGGATTTAGGGTTTATCTGGAGGTGCTTAGATGTGTGAAAACTCTGAACCCCTACCCTAAGCACTTCATCCTATATACATTTACATATATATATATACATATCTCCACATATTGTGGCACCTTTGAAGGAACCCTACATGCCTCTGTAGCTTAGAACTCAAATCATAAATCCTAAGCAACAAAACTTAAACCCTAAAACCTAAGCCCTATGTAGACTTTAAACCCAAAATCATGGCATCCTACAACATGTCGACGCCGGAAGGTTGGGCCGACGTCATGTATGCGGCTTGCGACAGCAAAGACCAGTACATCCAGCCGCGATGCTCAGGTTTGTTGCTTTATATTGGGATGGAAAAGCAAATGGAATCTACTATAGTATGTTGGGGTTATATAGGGATAATGGAAAAGAAAATGGAAACTACTATAGTATCATTGGGTTCTATAGGGTTTAGGGTTCTGGGGTTCTTTAGATATGTGGGGTACAGGGTTTAGGGTTCAGGGCTAAGAGTTTTGAAATTTGGGCTTCGGGTTGAGGTCTCAGCATTGCCACGCCGCAAAGGATTTGCAAGCTTTGAAATGTTATGTGTGTTTTTTGTTCAGCGATTGGTTGTTCAGGATTCATGGGGTGTTGGGCATGGGGCTGACAAGGATTCAGGGGGCTTCTGGCTTACAACCCTAAACCCTAAACCCGCGAAACCCTGAACCCCCGAACCGCCGCAAACCCTAAACCCTGAAAGCAGCCTTAAGCGATCCAGGCACGCGGAGCCATGCAACTTTTTCAACATTATCAAGGTATAACCCTTAGGAATTATCAGAGAATAGTATGCTTATTATAGGTCTAAGGAGTCTACAGTTCGGGGGTTTTAGGTTTAGAGGGTTTAGGGTTTAGGGGGTTTGGGGTTTAGGGTTTAGAGGGTTCGGTTTTTTTGGTTTAGGGGGTTTGGAGTTTAGGGTCTAGGGGTTTGGGGTTTAGGGGTTTCAAGGTTTGGGGTTTAGCGTTTAGGGTTTGGGTGGTTTAGGATTTGGGTTTATGGTTGAGGGTCTGGGGTGTAGGGTCCATTCTCAGCATTGGTGCCAGCCTGTTGTGGAAGCAGGTAGTGGCACTTCGACGCTTTAGGGGGGGGCTGTCAAACTGTAATCACTATCACCTAAACTCCTTGAAGGGTGTTATAAAGGGGATGACACAGGGAACTACTGTAGGGGTTATTTACGGGTCCTTCAGAGAATGTGTGAGCGCAGGGATTTTGACGGTGTTACTTCATAGGGCCTGTTGCCGGTGCAGAGTGGTCTTCCATTGAGTGGTCTTCCATTTTGGAAGGAGTAAGACTGGCTCCCTAAACCTAAATCCGAAATCCTAAATCTTAAACAAAACCTAAGCCCAAAATCCTAAACCCTGGACCTCAAACCCTAGCCTCCAATAATGGGCTCTGGCGTTAGACAAACTTCCAAGATGCAACGGGACACCAAGCAGGACCTCATAGGGCTCGTGACGATGTATGATGTATGGATGAAGTAGAGTAGGGGCTCTGGATTTCGGCTTGAAGACTCAGGGCTTAGGAGCAAGGTAGGTAATTTGCAATGCCCAACTTAGTAGCTGGGCGGGTACACTTTACATTTAGTAGGTTCCCATATTCCTACTACAGTTGAAAAGTCTATTGATATTGGCCTAGTGAGCTCAGAAACAGGGCCAGAATGGGTCACTCCAACTAGGTTTCAGAGTGTCAATTGCAGAAAGAGCTCGCGCTTGTGAAGGCACTTGTTTGGATCCATATGCGGCTGAAGCCGTTCAAGGCTTCTGTAGAGTAATGTCTGTTGGGATGTTTCAGGATTTAGTTGAAGGACAGGTCATGGTTCTTGTGGCCTCTCGCCTGGGAAGCTACAAGATAGGTACAGGCCAAACCGCGATTTTGTCAGCTTGCTCTACATGATGCTTAAGATGAACCCTCTCACGGTAGCCCCACATATGTGTATATACTCGTTCATATATACATATATGCTTTCATGTAGACGTGTTTGTCGTACACAGTAGTTGTATTTATGTATAGGGCTTAGGGTTGGGGTTTAGGGATGCAAAGGGATGTCTTGGGATGGGGATGTGGGAGTTCCCTGAGGGTTCAGGTACCCAAATATTAGGGCATCAGATACCAAAAACCATTCAGATAATAGCATTTGGGACCTAAAACCCTGAATTTCTGGATGTCTGGACCCTCAAACCCACATATCTTTCTATATCCCTATATACTACCTGCATATGTATATATATACATATATACCCCAGAAGCCCAGTTACCTATATATGGGATATATGGGGTTCCTGTCCTTGGGTCCCTATATAGACTTATACTATCTATAACCCAAGAACCTACTACATGGGTACCTGGGCTTAGGGATATAGAGACATAAAGACACCCAGTTTTTCGCATGTAGCCGGCCTACCACTGCACCCAGTGCCCCAGGCCTGCGCGGGATCACCAGCAGTGGGTGTTCGCGCCTTTCTTTGTGGTGCAAGCCTCAAAAGGTTTAGGGGTTTAGGGTTTAGGGTTGTTTAGGGTTGTTTAGGGTTTAGGGTTGTTTAGGGTTAGGGTTGTCTAGGGTTTAGGGTTTATGGTTGTTTAGGGTTTAGGGTTGTTTAGGGTTTAGGGTTGTTTAAGGTTTAGGGTTTAGAAGGTTGAGGATTTACCAAGTTTAGGGTCAGGGTTAGGTTTTAGGGCTTAGGGCGTTTAGGGTTAGGTTTCGGGTCTAGGGCTACCCTGTACCCGAACCCCTCGGACCTTGAAACTTGAATTCGAGCTTCTGAACCATCATCCCCATATAGTCCCTCCAAGCGTTTTTACGAAGTCTTCGTAATTCTCAGAGATGTCTGAGGTCCCGGAGATCCTAAGCCATCTCAAGAAGGGTCCTGGAATTCTTTGTCTAGAGGAGTCCCGGTAACCCCAAGGGTCCAAGGACCCAAGTAATAGGGTTTCAGGGCCCAAATACCATTTAGATTATAGTATTTTGGCCCTAAAACCCTATTATTTGGGTCCTTGGACCCTTAGGGTAAGGCATTTAATCGTAGAAGCCTGTGGGTTTAGGGTCTAGGGCTGTGGCATTGCCCAGCCCGGACGCTTGTTCTCGAGAATGAAGTACTTCCCGAGCCTTATTCGAATGATGCAAGCCACTACATTCAATCTCCCTAAACCTCAATATAAATTCAGATCCTGTGTTAGCTCCACTTTCTTTGGCTCTTTACTCATTATGCGAATTCTTTACAACCTACACCCGAAAGCCAACATAGCTGTTATCCATATATACATACATGTCTATGTACTCCTATACCCCCCATTCAAGGTACCTAAGGCGCTTCATGATTCAGCCTCAGATTCTGCAGGGTGTGAAGGTAGCTCCAGTCAATAGGGATACCGTGACCCTTGAAATGCGGCATGAGCTTGACACAAATTCGGCATGATGTGCCTTCCCTAAGGGTCCAAGGACCCAAATAATAGGTTCTAGGGTCCAAGCACTACAATATTAATGGTATTTGGGCCCTAAAACCTTATTATTTGGGTCCTTGGACCCTTAGGGTTCTACTTTGATTTAAGTACCTACACCGTTTGGGGGTTTAGCGTTTAGCATGACATACCTCATGACCCTACTGAAATCATCTAGGCACCTAGATTCGTGCTCTGAACTTTAAGCCCTAAGCTAGCACAGAGCTTACAATTTTCCCAAATTAGTTGTCCATTTGTAGGGTTTAGGGTTTAGGTGTCCCCGTACTGCGGATTATAGCAGTTGTTTTTGGAGGGGGGAGGGTCCTCTAATTTGGGAAACTTCTAGGAATGTTCACAAAATCTACCCTCTTCTGTACCTAACAGCATGAAGCTATCTCACTATCACCCCTCTACCTGTCTTCAGGATTGCCAAGGGCCCTCTGACTTCTGATGAAGCCATACGCATACATTAGGTTACCAATGACCCATTTATAACACTAACTACAGCCATATTTGGTGACTCAGTGGCTTATGATTGGGCGAGACGTACAGTTATGATTGATTTTTTGCTGCCACGAACCTTCAGCTAGGAGTCCATGTTTCTTTGGGAGGGTATCTGTGGCAGACTTGAGGAAGATAGCTCTAAACCCTAAACACCTAAACCCTAAACCGCTCTAAGATTTCGGGCTAAGCATCTGGTCTAGGTTTTTGAGTTTTTTTGTTTAGGGCTTGGGGGTTGAGGCTCAAGTTGAGGGTTGAAGAGTCAAGGGTTTTTTGGGTAAAGGGTGTTGGGGCATACAGGTTTTTGAGGTTTTTATGTTTCAGGTCTTGTGTTGTCTTGTGGCTGAGGGCTTGGAAGTTATGGCTGGCCCCGCCATACGCCTATAGCGCCTCAATTCGAGATAGTCGAGACCTCAAGAAACCCTGCAAGCAGAGGTGTATGCGAACCATAACCCTGTAACTAAACCAAGAGACGAACCCCTGAAACCTAGAAATGCGTATGTGCACTGAACCGGTGGTGCATATGAACCTTTCACCATCTAAGCCCCTAAGCCCGAAACCCTAAACCCTAAACCGGAGGTGTATATGATCTTCTCCAACATGTTCATCATCAACCTCAGCGTCGGTGTGATCGTGGACAAGTTCATGGATTTGAAGCAGTCCGGCCGAGGTGGGTGTTCCCTAAGGGTCCATAGGGTTTAAGGGTCCGAGAACCTAAATAATAGGGTTTAAGGCTTAAGGGCCCAAGTCTTTTAATATTAGAGGTACTTGGGACCTAAAACCCTACTATTTGGGTCCTTGGACTCGTAAGGTTAGAATGGACAGAACAAGGGTTTGGGATCCAGGGCTTCGAGTATACAGCATGGGGCACGCAATCTAAGAACCCTAAAGGGTTGGCAGGCTTAGCAATCAGGGTTTAGGGCTTAGGGTGTGAGATTTAGGGTTTGAGATTTAGGGTTGGGAACACGATAACCATTTTGGTTTGACCCCCACGGTGCACTTCCAGTTCTTGGAAAGACAATGCTTAGGCCTATCTAGACCTTATTAGGGACTGGTTTTGTGTGGGGCTGATACTGAATGAGAGTCTTCCATACTGTGATTATGCAATGCCATAAGAACGTTTGTTGTCACTGTCACGCTTTCGTCATGTAATCTTCTTTCTGCTTAGGCAGTATGGGGGGGAGCAAAATTGCAGGTCGCCTGGAGGTATTGAAAGCTTTACAATGGGCTATACAACACCCTTCCCCACAGATATGTGCATAATAAACCTTATAAATCCTAAACCCCAAGCCCTAAAACCCAAACCCTAAAACCCAAACCCTAAACCCCAAACCCCAAACCCTAAATCCCAAACCCCAAACCCTGAAGCCTAAACCTAACCCAGAAAGCCCAGTAGCCCTCAGGCGCTCAGTCAAAAAAGTAGTTAAAATAATAGCCCGAAACACGCAAACATAGCCCAAAAGTAGGTAACACAATCGCCCAAAACAATCAAATATTGCCTAAAAAGGCAACTATTCCACTTTTTGGGGGGTTCAGGTAGTAGGGTTGCGGAGACATTTCCTAATCAAGGCATATTCAAGGCGTGTTGGCCTCCCTAAGTAGTTGCCTTAATCCCTTCGCCCTAATATTGAACTCCCCCCACCGTCACCCCCTAATATCAAATATTCCCCACTGTGCTACATTTTCGTATATTGCGGAGAGAGGATCAATTTTAATTCAATGTCTGACTGGCAACAAACCTGCCAACAGGGTTGAAATGTTTTTTCTTTTTACGAATACCAGGGTTTAGAGTTTCAAGCTTCAATTGAGAAGCGCGCTGTGCATGAGGTTTAGGAATGTACTGCAAGCTTAAGCATTTTGCAAACCCTAAACCCTAAACCCCAAACCCTAAACCCTACGGGCTGAATGTACTGCAAGCTTAAGCATTTTAAAAACCCTAAACCCCGAACCCTAAACCCTAAACCCTAAGGGCTTAGAGAGACATATGGTTGGTTCCTCAGACTGAGACTTGGCTGAGCCTAACAATCGCTCAGTGGCAAGGTTGGGAGCTCAGATTTTCTTGGTAAGGGTTTAGGGTTTAGGGTTGAGGGATTTATCCTAAGGGCCCAAGTACCCGAATATTGGGGTTTTGGGTCCCCTTGAGCTTCATTATTTTCTTGGACCCTTAGATTTTCGGCTTCGAGTTTGCGTCTTCGGGTCTAGGCTTGGGTGCAGGAAAGGCAGGGAGTGGGTTTACCTCAGGAGTACTTCATGCTCAAGAAACAAGCATGCATTCATACCCTAAACCCTAAAGCCTAACAAAGCCGAACTGCAGAGCTTCGATCAGATCAGTTCACACGTCCTCACCAGGAATTGTGGAGGCCTCGCATGGGTATGTAGAACTGTTCGACTTTGCACGGCATAAACGTGAAACCCGAGTCCAGTCTGATGCATCTCCCCCTTTATTGCGGGCCTTGGATCTTGCAGT
This sequence comes from Symbiodinium pilosum, assembly GCA_905231905.1. Lineage (NCBI taxonomy): Eukaryota > Dinophyceae > Suessiales > Symbiodiniaceae > Symbiodinium > Symbiodinium pilosum. The sequence continues at coordinate 21,957 of CAJNIZ010045442.1, forward strand.
TAAGGTTTTGTAAATTCCACACTGCAAGGCGCGCGCACACATACTGCTAAAACTCCAAGCCCTTCACCCCCGACCCTAGATTGTGCCGCAAAGCCGTACCCGTGTCTAGTACCCGAATCTTGAGGTTTTAAGTACCCCCAAAGCCTTATCATCTGAGGGAATACTTGAACCTGTAGGGTTAAACCTGGGTTCATAAGGTCACATTGTAGCTTATGCCATAGTTCACTGACGCAGTGTACAGTTTCTGGGGGGTAAACCGAGCCCAACGCCCCCTAAACCTTAAACCGTAAACTCCATATAATGTGCTGCAGATGATATCTTGCTCACTCCGGTCAGGGGCTTGGCTTTCCTTGGGCTTAGGGTTTAGGGTTTAGGGGTTTAGGGTTTAGGGTTTAGGGTTCAGGGTTTAGGGTTTTAGGGCTTAGGGTTTAGGGTTTATAGTGCTCAGGGTAGTTCAGCATTTTCGGGTTTGTGATTTAGTTTTGTGCTTTTCAGACCAGGCAGGCGACTAGTAAGATCAGTAACAACTGGTAGTATTATGCCTTTGTTAACCTTATATAACTTCTGTGCAAAATACACCCCCAATAAAGAATTGTTCTTTTCCTCAGCGGGCTCAAAAGGTGAAAAAAAAAGGCAGGTGGGCTAAGGGACGCGTATTGTAGCTTCCATTGTGTTGGGGCAAGCCCTATACCATAAACCCCAAGCCCTAAACC
>CAJNIZ010045442.1:29462-44754 GCA_905231905.1 Symbiodinium pilosum
TCCTACCCTCTATTAGGGCCTAAATACCCACTATTAGGGACCATATATCCCCAATTAAGGGTACAAGGAAGGTCCTTGTAGTTTCGAGAGCAGTGATGTAAGTGGTAAGCCTATCGGCCGGTCCTTAGGCGCCTGTCCTAAACCTTAAAGTCCTAAACCTTTCAACCCCTAAATCCTAAACCCCTTAGCCGCTAAATCCCTAGACCTGTACACCCCTAAATCCCTAAATCCAAAAAAACCCTAGGCATCCTGGCAAGTTGACTCAAAATGGCTTGGCTACAGCATTTTGGGATCGTTTTTGTATCGGTCCTGTGCGTGTTGGCGGCGCGAAAGTGCACAACTGTCGTTGCTTCTCGCTTTGGTGGAACATTTTTACATTTTGGCTGGAGTGCTGTTTTATACCCTATGTACCCTAAACCCCTAAACCCTAAACCTATATACCCTAAACCCTAACTAGTGGCCTTGGAGTGCCTTGGAAGTGTCTTCGGAGTCCTCCTGAAAATGCCTTGGACGCCTGCCTACTGGTCTTGGACCTTTTGGGGGGGTCCACACTTGCATGATGAGGGTTATGTTGTTTCAGGGGAGCTAGGAAGGACATGCATTCTTGGAAATCCCTGAAGGACACTGATGCTGGTCAGTTGTGGCAGCTATTATCCCAAAATTAATCCCTATTATACCCATGTATAACCCAATATCCCGGCATCCACCCGTATATAACCCAATATCCCAGTATTCACCCATATTACAATATCTCACCTAGGATTTCGGGGTTTTGGCGCAGGCAGCCACATGCACTGATACCTCCGTGAGTCACTCCAAACACCGTTTAGGTTTGAACGTTTAAACACTTTGGTGGGTTTAAATAAGCCGCTTAAACATTTCTTGCTGAATTATCGTTCAAACAATTGCCTGCTGGGATACGTTTAAACCGTTGAAGCATTTTCTGGGTAGCACGGGTTTAAACGGCTTAAACATTTTCTGGGTAGCACGGGTTTAAAGATTTCGAGCATAAGGGACGCTGCGACATCCACTGTCTTGAGGCCCTAATGTATGATTATATTTGGGGTATATGGAGGTATGCTGAGTCAATGGGATACATTGGGCGCTTTTGGGTTTATTGGGTTCAAGGCTTTGCGAAGAGGTTTCAGTGGTTCATCTTGAAATTGTGTTTGCTTCGCAGTGTGGGCTCCACAGGGAAGATTGGTTTATCGCTCGTGAGCACCTTACATCGTGAGCAGGCCAGTAGTTGCCAGGACCAGTAGGTACTTGAACTCCCAAGATGTTAGATTGGCAGCACAACGGCGGGTGGAAGAATTTTGCAGCAATCTCATATACCCCATAGATTGCAAATTGCAATACTTTAGGAACCCCAATGAAGGCCCTGGGAGGCGCTGGGAGGCCCGGGAGGCCCTGGGAGGCCTGGGAAGTTTTGGGAGATCTTGTTGCTTAGAGGAGTGAGGCCCTGAGAGGCCCTGGGAGATCCTTGGTCCTCGTGGTTTAATGGTAGCAGTATGCATCACATATTGCAATATATGTGTAGGGGAGTCACCCAATGATCGTTGGTCCTTGTGGTTTAAGCGGTTTCAGCCGTTTAAACGTTTAAACGGAGCTCATGGTCCAAGTTTAAACGTTTAAACGGTTCAAACGTAGTCCAAGTCTAAACATTTAAACGTGGCACTTTCCATCATATATTGCAGTGTATGCTTAGAGGACTCACCCAATGGGCCGTGAGAGGCGCCGGGAGGCTCTGGGAGGCCTGCGGGGCCCTGGGAGATCCTCGGTCTGCGTGGTTTAAACCGTTTAAACGTTTAAACGGAGCCCATGGTGCAAGTTTGAACTTTTAAACAAATTCGCACGGTGCTCTTGGCTCTTGTGTTCTAAACTGTTCAAACCGTTTAAACCGTTTAAACACTGAACAGCTTCAGGGTGAACATGTTTAAACATTTTGTGTTTAAACATGGGTTCGTTTCAAGCTTGTAAACATTTTCCCCGGCCCAACCCAGTATACCTCGTATTGCCATGAGGCTTGCTGAAGGAGGTTGGCAAAATATCCTCTAAAGATCCTTGAGAGGGAGGCTTTCAACAGTTTCATACTTCTTGTATATCCCTAAGGTTCCAAGGACCCAAACATCAGGGTTTTAGGCAACCCTAAACCCTGAACCCTTTTAGGTCTCAAATACCATTCAGATGAAAGTCTTTGGGACCTTAAAATCCCATTCTTTGAGTCCTTGGATCCTTAGGGTTTCCGGAGGCAGCTGAACTTGAGAAGCACGTTCCCAATACTCAAAGTACTAGCTTCTTAGGTTCCTTTGCACTCAGGCCCCAAAAAGACCCTCCAAATCTTCTGACCAAAGCCCTACACCCCATAGTCCCCCTGAAGTAGATAGAATATGGAATTAAGCAATATTGAAATAAGATGCCCACATACCCCATATTCTATCTACTTAAGGTTAACCCAAAACCCCCAAAAGCTAAACCTAAATCCTAAGGCCTAAACCCTAAACCCGACCCTAAGCCCTAAACCCTAAACCGCTACAACCTAAACCTAAACCCTAAGGCCTAAACCTTGGATACTGCCCCCCCCCTCAGTAACAGTTGGATAATGAATATGATATGGTTATATATAGCCCTGAATAGGACCCCTAATATAGACTGTTACTGGGTGGAGGCAGTACCCAACCTAAACCCTAAACCCTTAGACGTTGTCTTCTTGGTGTTGTTGGGACCTCGAGCCTACCCCTCGGCTCGGAGGGGGAATTCTTACGTATGTAGATATATTAAAAGGGTTCTAATGGGAACCCCAAACAGAGAACCCCCAGAATATAGTAGGAATCCCACAAAATTCTTGGGGTTCTCTGTTTGGGGTTCCAAGTAAAGTCCCTGTATGTAAAGTACGTACTTGGCGCCCAAAAGCGTTCCTACATACCTACTTTTGGGCCCAAGAAAATACTATACAGCTATTATAGTCCCCCTTAAGTAGATAGAATATGGCTTTGGGAATATTATAATAAGATCCCCATATACCCCATATTCTATCTACTTAAGGAGGACTATACATGGACCCTCAGGGGTTCATAGACTTTCTTTCGTGGCTACGACGGTTTTTTGCCGCAGCGCCTCGAACTTGAATTGGGCATATTCCCCTAAGGGTCCAAGGACCCAAATAATAGGGTCCCTTTAAAGGGGTTACAGGGGGATACATAGGGGTATATGGGGACTATATAAGGGTCCAAGGACCCAAATAATAGGGCTTCAGGTCCCAAATACCATTCAGAATTTTGTATTCGGGCCCTGATGCCCCATTATTTGAGTCCTTGGACCCTTAGGGTTCCCTAAACCCTAAACCTTAAACGGCGTTCAATTGCTGAATACGTACAATGCCTACCCCCAGATAGCCCAGGCGTGCCTGAACATTCCCCCCTATTTCCGGCAGCCCTAAAGAATCTAGCCCCCCTAAACCCTAAACCCCTTAAACCCTAAATCCCCAAAACCAACCAAAAACCACCAAAAACCTAAAACCCTCAATCTGGTTTATCCCAACGTTGGGACCCAGTAACGCCCATTGGAGCTGTGTATATACACATGTATATATATATATATGTTTAGGGTTTAGGGTTTAGGGTATAGAGCCCTGTTAAATAGATAGCATATGGGATATATAGGGATCTTGTTATAATAATATACCCAAAACCATATTCTATCTACTTCGGGGGGACTAGAATCTAAACTCCTTGAAGGGGGCTGGTTGTATAGTAGATTTATAGGGGAGTATTATAGATTTTAGGGGTGATTCAGGGGGATACTAGGAGTTTAGACAATGGCTGACCTAGACCCTAAACCCTGAACCCTAAACCTTTAACCCCAAACCCCGTTGGAAAATGCCCTGAACCTTAAAGCGCGTTAAGGTTCATCATGGTGGCGATCGGGCTCCATGCTGTCCGGCGCTTGGTTCTAAAGCCCACGTAACCTCCAGTTAACTACAGAACTATACACATATAGGTCTCATACAATGTGACTTACAACCCTGCTTGTCCCCATAACATCCCGTCTTGGTACATGCGGGCCCCTCGTTGAAAGGCGCAACGTCAAAGATGAGCTGATCCCCGTTCATTCCCCAGGGAGCCCAATACACCAAGTTCATTAAGCGATATACCTGCAATCATATTCGGACGCTGGAATATTCGATATGGCTCAAACCATATTCGTGTGCTTGCTCCTTAGTTGAGGTGTATTGGGGGTGTCTGGATCTTTGGATACTACTCTAGCATTCCCCCAGGTTTTAGGTTCCTCATCATGATAAATATATATATATATATGTGTGTGTTCTCCACAGTTCTTGGAGATAATCTTACTGACGCAAGACATCCAATTTGATACACGCTGAGAAGCGATAATTGTGGCGCCTTGCGCCTGATGGCATGTCTGTCTAAGCAGTGTTACGGTCAGGCTGCGTGGGGACTCCTCCAAACACTCTGCCCGGAACTAACGTGGAGACCCATACGTGCTTCTTGTAAAACCCTAACCCTAAACCCTAAACCCTGCGGTAGTCTTTGCAGGGCCCCTTTTGTGCTTCCCATCTTGGGGACTCTATAGTTGCACTTCCTTCGGGAGCTGTCGAAGATCTTGATATCTGGTGCTTAGAGGGTCCGGGTTTTCATATATCAACCCTAGACTCTAGACCCTAGACCCATCTACTTACTGAGTCTTCTGGCCTCCGAGCAGGCCTTCGGGCCCCCATTGCCACTGTGGAGAAAGCTTTCTTGAAATCATTCTCCCAGAGGGCGCTCACGTGAGCCATAGTGGAAAAGTCCTCAAAGGGGGATTATGTAGAGGACAACTATAGGGGATATTCAGGGGATACTAGGAGTTGAGACTATAGCTCACAAACCACTATCAGGGAATTAGGGACCCAAAATTCCATCCATAGATCTCCGTAATATTTTTTTGGACTTACTTCCATAATGGTGGTATATCTGGACCCTTTGAGTTTCTTGTTTTAAGATCGAGGCGAAGGGGCCGGCAATATCGAATCAGCCCTAGCCCCTCAAATCCTGGATCCCTACATAGCAAAGAGCCCAAGTTGTTTGTAGCCACGTAATACCCGGTCCTATAGGCACGATAACCTCACAGAGATTATAGTAGATAACATTCTGGTTTGGTACTCTGGGAGTTTCCAAAGATTCATAATTTTAAGGGGCCCCTACTTACCCTGGGGCTCTAACCCTATAAATAATACCTGCATTGGGCCTTAAACCCTATAAATAGTACCTACATGGAGCCTTAGGGTTATGGAAACTACCAAATACCCTCTGCCGCCTTAGGCTCCGAAACCAGGGTTGAGTGCGTCACGACCATAGCACGTCCCCTACATGGGGGTTTCCCAAAATTAGGGGTACCATTTTGGGGGTCCCTATAATAAGGACGATAATAATATTTTGGGGTCTGTATTGGGGTCCCCTTATTTTGGGAAACTACCACATTGCCTTGTCACACAAACTCAACTGGCCTACATCAATAGGCCGTTACAGTCTTGCCAGCGATGCACCTGTTTTTACTTATGGCTGTTTACGCGCGGTAGAGCCATAGGTAGACATGTCACAAGCATAGATGCGGCTCACAATTCTTGGACACGCGCTGCTGTTGAGCCTTCTTGCCGGAATGCTGCGCATATGGCGGATGTCAGGGGAAGAGCTGCATGCAATTAGCATGGACGAGATCTCGGATGTGAAGGACTTGAAGGCTTGCCTGCGCATTCGGCACGGCTTCCCGATGTGCATGCAACAGTTACTGCACAACGGCAACAGCCTGGACAATTCCATGAACATAGATACCCCGATTGACGTACAACTAGTCCTCTTGGCCCCTTCCACTGCGGCGGAGCACATTGAGGCTGCCGAAGAGCTTGCCGAAAGTTGCCAGCAAGGCAGGCTCGAAACTGCGAGGCAGCTGTTGGAAGCTGGTGCCAACAAGAACGCTTGGGATATATTGGGCCACACAGCCCTCATGCACGCAGCTGAGAACGGCCACGTTGAGATCGCACGGCTGCTTTTGGATGCTGGTGCTGAGATAGACTGGCAAGATGACCACCGCTTCACAGCCCTCACGCTCGCCGCTCTGCATGGCCATGTGGAGATTGCACGGCTGCTTTTGGACGCTGGTGCTGACAAAGACTTGCAAGGTGACGGATGCTGCACAGCCTTAATGCGCGCAGCTCAGAATGGCCATTTGGAGATTGCACGGCTGCTTTTGGACGCTGGTGTTGACAAAAACTTGCAGAGTCAAGATGATTCCACAGCCCTCATGCACGCAGCTGAGAACGGCCACGTTGAGATCACACGGCTGCTTTTGGACGCCGGTGCGGACAAAGATTTGCAAGCTATCGAAGGCTGCACAGCCCTAATGTACGCAGCTGAGAATGGCCATGTGGAGATTTCACGGCTGCTTTTGGACGCTGGTGCTGACAAAGACTTGCGAACTGTCGAATGCTGCACAGCCCTCACGCTTTTAGAAGCCAGTGTTGACAAAGACTTGCGAACTGTCGAACGTTGCACAGCCCTCATGTTCGCAGCTAAGAATGGCCATGTGGAGATTGCACGGCTGCTTTTGGACGCTGGTGTTGACAAAGACCTGCAGAATCGCTGCGGCCGCACAGCCCTAATGTACGCAGCTGAGCACGGCCACGTGGAGATCGCACGGCTGCTTTTAGAAGCCAGCGTTGACAAGGACCTTCAGGATGGCAGCGGATACACGGCCCTCAAGATAGCTACAGAGAGCGGCAACGAGGCGGTTGCAACGTTGCTGAGCGCAAAGGCTCGTAGGATCACCCAGGCAATACGCGGCTCAACGGACTTGAAGGACTTTCTCTAACCTCAATTTCCCACAGTTTTATGGGTGTTACAATTATTCAGGTTTTTACTTGCTACGAGTCTGTAGCGCTGCATCACTAATGCCGAGGTACTTAGTACTAAGCTGCAGGTAATTGGGTTTACAGGTAGGGCTTGGCAGAGCTGGCATGAAAAAGTTCCGCACCTCAATCCTAGAGCGTAGAAAGCCTCTTTTCATATAGTTTCGGGACAGCTTTCACGGCAAACGCCGCAGCAGTTGAAATAGGTTTGAGCATAAGATTACTCATGCTAGGAAAAGTGGCCATGGTGAGACTTGTGTTGCCGATGACGAAAATGATGCTGCATGACATGAAAAGTCCTGAACCCCACAATGATGCAGGACTCGTGCCTCAACAGTAGAACAATGAAAGGCGCTGTGCACCCTGAGCTCCAACGCTCTTGCTTTCCAATTGAAGCCATAAACACATCATCTGCTTTTCGCCCAAAGCATCTATAGCAACCCAGCAACCCTTTACCTAAGACCCTGAAGATCTGTAGGGCGAAGAAAGCCAAGGGGCTGCTGATGTCAAAGGGAATGCCTTAATAACGCCGCTGGGTTGTACCACTTCGCAGTTTAGGATTAGGGCTTAGGATTCAGGGTGTAGGATTCTGGGTCTAGGGTTTAGGGTTTAGGGTTCAGGGTCCAGGATTCTGGGTTTAGGAGGCTCAGGGATTAGGGTTTAGGTTTTAGGGTAGTATCACAAAGCAATGTAAGTCACATTGTTTTGGCTGATAGAGCGCCACAAGACTTCCTTCGGCCTCAGGAGAAGTTCGGTTTTGATGCATGTATGGTACATGTAGGAGTCCAACACCCGCATGAGCTATAGTCTAAACTCCTTAGGGGTGTGTTATAGGGGTTATGAAGGGGGTGCTAAGGATTAAGACTTTAACTCACATGAGGCTCCGGAGATTGCAGTCCTCGTGAGAGGGGCCACATGAGGCTTCGTGTTGAATTGCAAGAGCCGTAAACCTTGCAGCCTCAACCTTTCAATCGTAAACACCTAAACCTCAGACCCTACGTCCCTAAGGCCCTAAACCTTTTTACCCCTAAACCTGTTAACCCTTAATCCCTAAACCCTTTAAGCCCGTAACCCCAAACACTTCTACCCTAAACCCTCCGGCCCTTAACTCTTAAACCCCTAAACCCTCAATCCCTAAACCCAAAGCTCCTAATCCCTATACCCCAAACCCTAAACCCTAAGGCCCATGAGCCTAAAACCCCTAAGCCATTATGAGCTTAGGTGCCGAAAACCATATCATAGAACGAATTATGGGCCCTACTAATTCCCTTATAGTTGAATATGTGGACCCTCCCTAGACCCTAAACCCTAACCAGGATAGACCTGAAACCGCAGGTCGCCATGGGGATGTCGGTGTTCCCAAACTACAGCGAGACGTGGGAGGATGTGCGGTATGTCGGGGCCCCGTGCGCGGTTTAGGGTTAAGGACTTAGAGCCATGTTTCAAGACGTCCACCATAACCCTAAACACTAAACTGCAGGGTGAAAGGTTTGCCGGAAGAGTACAGACGGACGCCAAGCTCTGTACCGAAACCGCTTTCTCATATCTCCCAAAGAGTCCAAGGACGCAATTAATGGGGCCTTAGGGCCCAAATGCTAGAATCTGAATGGTATTTGGGACCCAAGGCCCTAATATTTGGGTCCTTGGACCCTTATATAGTCCCCATATATCCCTGTATCCCCCTATAACCCCTTTAAAGGGGCCCTATTATTTGGGTCCTTGGATCCTTAGGGTCTTAAGCTGGTTAAGTTGGTTCAGAATTCAGCAGCTTCCAAAACCTGACTGTCCTCGAGCTCGCAGACTCATAGACCCATCAGCCTGGACAGAATTAAGTCCTAGTCTGGGGTTTAGGGCTTAAACCCTTTTGCCCAACCTCTGCGATGTCATGGAAACATATGCGTTGCGGTTTCTCTTTGTAGCCCTGTTGGGAAGGGTTGCACCCGGCGTGGCTGCTAAGGAACTTCATGGGTATATAGTGAATAATGGGGTTTCCTTACTATAGTAATTTAATTTAAGTTCCTCAACAGCAATCCATCACTGCCTCTGCAAAAGCTGCGCTTATAGATAGCCAGGCACCTTGCCCAAACCCTAAACCCAAGGCTTCTCAGAGCTTGAACATACTTAAAAGCCCGAAGCCTCAAACATATACTCCCCAAGGAAAATGAATTTTAGTAATGTGTTTTCCAAAGCTGCCTGAAGATCCACCGCAACCTCTGCTTGTCTTGCATGAGTCCAATTAAGTCCTCAGCATTGGCTTTGTACATCTGCGTTTAGGGTTAGGCTTTAGGGGCTGAGATTGCATTCCCATGATACCTACCCAACCTGGTTGTTCAAACCTATTGGAACTCAAATGCACCCACGAGGTTGCGAAGCGCGTTTTCTCAGGCATCTTCCTGCTGGAAATGCTGGCCACTGGGCTCAATGTTAAGTGGGAGTTAAAACCTGAAACCATAAATGGTAGTGTCCCGGAATTGGGGCAGCCAGTGCCTCTTATCCCCTCCCCCTAATATTCAACCCCCAATATGCCCCCCTAATACTCAATGCTCCCATTAGGTGGTATATTCTGGTAAAAGGCCTTGGCCATTGTCCCAGTTACATAAACAATGACAAGCTCAGCTAAAACGTCCCAACATCAAAAGGGACTGATAGTGTCTCTGGAGCACTGACCGGGAACATTGGGCCCTACCAGATTGTACGGCGTGCCGGGGTTTTGGGCGTTGGTATTGGGAAATCTTCATAAGCCTAGCCCGCATTTACATGATACGATTCAATGGGGAATATCCTGTTTCTGTTGACACAGAAGAGCAGAAACAACAAGGCTACAGGCCTCGAACCCTAAACAGGCTCAAGACTGAGGGTCCAAGGACCCAAATAGTAGGGTTTTAGGTCCCAAATACCATTGAGATTATAGTATTTGGACCCTAAAACCCTACTATTTGGGTCTTTGGACCCTTGGGCAGGACTAAGACCCCACAACTTTGAAGTTCATTCTTCGGTTTAGGGTTTCGGGGTTTAAGCTATAGGCAGGTAGTACATTGAAGTCCTTACTAATCGCCAGCACACAGACAACACGAATGTTTGAAACTGGCCCCTGAACCCTAAATCCTTACGTCATCCGAGTTTCGGCTTCATGTTCCTTTCTATTTTAATTTTTGGTTACCCTACTGCCATGTAATCAACCTATCTAGACTCCTCCTGCCAGAGTGTTGTAAAACCCTTAACCCTTCACTCTTAAGCCTAAACCCTAAACCCTTCAACCCTGAGACCAACTTTGCTAATCAAAAGTGCTTGCAGTTTTCAGGCTAGGGGCGTAAGGGTTGGGGTTTAGGGTGTGGGTCTACATATTTCGGCCTTGGGCTGTTTTGTTTAGGCTTGTAAGGTTCTGTCGTAACATCATATGCAGAAGGGCTTTTTAGATGTCAGGAACTTGAGTTCAGGCGCGAAAATTACATATGTGTGTACATATACATGTATCCCTAAGGGTCTAAGCACGGAACAGCTATGTATTTGGGATGTTGTGTGGCTGCAGCTATGGTACAGGTTTGGGGTAAGTATATGATTACTAGGTAAAGGGACTTTTAGGGTCCCCAAACGCTAAGCCCTGAGGGTTTAAACCCTAAATCCTAAATCCTGAATCCTACAGAACCCTAAGCCCTGACCTGGGCAGCTGCCCAGGTGAAGCTGTTCGCGCTTCGTGGTTCCTATTGGGAGGCTGGGGTTGAGGGCTTAGATCTGCGGCCTACCTGGACCCTAAAAGTATGTAGAATAATTGCCTTTATGGCAATTTTTGTGGGTTTAGGGCTATTATTTTACATACCTTTGGGGTTTAGGTACACCTTAAATCCTAAAGGTTTCGGGTCTAGGGTTTCGCCTAAACCATCGTTGCATGTTAGGGCCTTGCCCGACCCTATAGACCTTAAACCCTTCCCTACTTAGGGTTTTTCGGAATTTAGGGTTTGGAGGGCTTAAACCCTAAACCCTAAACCGCGTTAAGACTAGGCAGCAGTAACAAGGGGAAGCTTCACGGTTCAAGAGTGGCATCCTCCCGGCTTCCTTGTTAAAAGCCTAGGGTTTAGGGTTTAGGGTTTAGAGTTTAGGGTTTAGGGTTTAGGACATGGGGACTGTAGAATGTTGGATCTTTGTGAAAAGCTGCGGGGTACGGGAGGCTACCCTGAACCGGGCTTACACATCCAGGCAACTTTCCCGCTACCAATCATGCCTTTCTTGGGATTATATAGGGACAATGGAAAAGAAAATGGAAACTATAGCTTATAGGGATTATACAGGGTTTATATCGGGAATGTATTGGGGTGAATCATTTTTTTGCGCACCCCAGGTGCGAGGTATCATATAGGACGCCAGTTTGCACATTAGCGTAGAGAGGGTAAGGTAAGGCTCTGAAAGGCCTGCTGACTGCAAGCCCTGAACTGGAATGGCGCAGGATAAAGGAAATACAAGGTTGTCTCCAAAATTAGGGGGGGTCAGTTAGGGGTGTAGTGGGAACCGAATGGGCAATCAAAATCAAAAGTAATGGAAACTGAGTGTTTACAGGATGTATAGCTCCAGGGCCTTGCACCACCGACTCTTTGATTGGAGCACATCAGGGCCAACTTTTTTGGAGAAGGGAAGGTGTGCTCAACGTGTTCACAGGCCTACTACTTTCGGTTGGCTTTCTTGTGGTGCAGCCGGTGCCGACCCGGCGCACAAGTAGCATGGGACTTCGCATGAGCTAACCTAAACCCTAAACCCTAAACCCTAAACCCTAACTTTCACGCGCTTTCAGATTTCGTGTTTGTACTGCCACCTGCTATGAGGACATGGAATGCTTCATTTCATCACCCAAGCCCTTTCCTACAGGCTTTAAGATGGCCTCCATGCCGTAAACAATACGAAGGACAGGCATGTCTTGTGGTTAAGGTGATTCGAATGTTAGGCACAGAACGCCCTGCTTTGCATTAGGTACGTTGGGTATTCCAGGTAGATCAAGTTGAGGAGAAACTTTCATGCCAGAAGTCAACCACAATCTTCGGGGGCTCTAAATAGCCCAACGGACGTACCTTTCATAGACATTGGGGCCCACTGTACCTTTAGGGTTTAGGGTTTAGAGAGTTTAGGAAGACATGGAGCCCCAGGGTTATCAAAGGTACGTATCCCCCTTCCGGTCGAGGGGTGATGCCTTCAATTGCAGGCATTGCCTCACCCGCCAAGGGGATACTGATTGAGTTTGTGCAGCCATGAGGGAATCAGCTGAGTCCTGCTTTTGCCCCTCATCTCGCTGCCGGTGCGTGCGCGCGTGTGTTCGGTAGAACCACCCCATGGCCCATCTCTGAGCCGGTGTCCCCAGCTTAGTACCCCCGTGAGGGATCACACGAAGAAGTGCCCTTGGTCTCGCTGTCGGTGCGTGTGTGGGTGTGTGTTTGGTACAACCACCCCATGGCCCATCTCTGAGCCGGTGTCCCCAGCTTAGTACCCCCGAGGGATCACAGGAAGAAGTGCCCTTAGTCTCGCTATCGGTGCGTGTGTGGGTGTGTGTGTTGGTACAACCACCCCATGGCCCATCTCTGAGCCCTTGTCCCCAGCTTAATACCCCCGTGAAGGATCGCAGAAGGACGTGCTGTAGTTCCTGAGACGTGGACTGTCTTGCCAAGTGCCCAAATCCAACCCAAGCTGCCTGGCTTGGGGGGCGGGTCCACGGAGGATCAGGCGGCACCTTCTTCAGCTCAGATTGAGCAGCCCGGAGCGTGGAACTCTTGCTGGATCTCCCCAATAGCGCAAGCGGAGGGGAGAAGAGAAGGTCGGGAGGGAACGCTTGAGTAGGTTCAAGTGCACCCCAGGTGGTTCCTCACTTCCCCACTCACTCCACTCCTAAGTAGGTATGTTACGAAACATTCGTGTAATCTAGACATGACCCATGCTCCTGTCCATCTCATACTGACCTCATACGTTTGTTAGCGCGTCAACGTCGCTGTTTTCCCAAATTGCATCATGGAAAGGAACTCCCATTGTATTTCCCATCTAGACTCCTAGACCTACAGGAACCCGAACGAATTTCTCCAATGAACCCTCAACCCTGATCAACACGCATGTCTTAGAGCCCCAGAGCTTGCGCCAGTGTGGAGTCTGTTGCCTCTTAGGTTCCCAAACATCCCTCAAGCCTAGACTTTACGTTTTAGCGTTCAAAGTTTAGGGTCTGAGGGTTTTATATGGGGCTTAAGGGTTTCAGAGTGTACGTTTTTAGGGGTTTAAGGGTTTAGGGGTTGAGGGTTTAAGGGCTTTAGCGGTTCAAGGGTTAAGAGCTTTAGGAGTCTGGGGGTTTAGCGTTTAGGGTTCAGGACCTTAGATTTACCCTTACAACCCCTTGAAGGGGCCGTCGAAAAAAGGCAGTCAACTTATCCTCATGGCCCCTTCCAAGGGTCGCCGAAAAATGTGAAGGGCTTAGGGCTAGAGACCTTAGTTTTTATCTTTCCAGCCCCGTGTAGAGGGCCCCCTAAGAAGATGCCCCGAAGGATCCAAGCAGTTACCCCAAGTATTATTCGGTGATTGAGGTACCAACAACCATTCCGATCATAGTATTTGGACCTAAGACCCCAGTATTTGGGTACATCCACCCTCTCCCCATATATCCCTGTATACCCCCATAGGCTATAGGTCCTGAAGGCCTGTTGCTTTTGCCAGGATCGGTGGAACCGATTTGATTTCTTCTGCGTGGTTGTCTCACTGCGGCTTGGCTGATGGCTTCACTGTTTGGGGGTTTTTGGGTTTTGGGTTCAGGGGGCCTGCCCGAAGGCTGAGAAAGGCAAACATCTCGCTGGGCACAGGACCTCGCAAAGTACCCCTGGCCCGAACGCTCTCCACGTGAGTAGCATTTTTATGTGGTGTGTTGTTAGGGTCCCAATATAGAGTAAGATTAATCTGACAATAGGACGTCATCTCACTTAGGTTCGCCCCACCCAAAATCAGCGTGCACGCAAGTATCATGTTGAAGTGGTCTGATGCCTCGCGCGCGCGAGAGAGAGAGAGAGAGTGTGTGTGTGCATTCAAACGCAGAATGCTACGCCTAAAGCCTAGAAGCCCGAAACTCTAAACCCTTAAGCTTCTAGCCCCTAAACCCAAAACCCCAAAACCCTGGGCAGTGGCAAACCCAGGTCATAGTCCGGTAATGTCTGACGGGGGAAAGGGTTTAGGGTTTAGGTGTTCAAGCTTTAGGTTTAGGGTTTAGGGTTCAGGGTTTCTAGCCTCTTCTAGCTACACATTATGTGTAGCACTATTGTTTCGTCATATACCTGGCTAGGACGAGCGAAGTAGCAGTGCTCCTGGACGGAAAAAAGGAACCCTGTACCCCCCCCTAATTATGATTACAATATTCCTACTTCCTATAGTACGAACGTAGCATACTAGCTTATGAGTGTGCTTATGGTTAAAGATTGGTGGGTCAAAGTACTACAATAAATGGGTTTAGGCTCCAAGCACTACAGTCTTTCATGGTTTTCGGTTTCAGGTGCCAACATCCATTCAGATAATGGTATTTGGGACCCACGCCGCAGAACCCAAAATCCAAAACCTCAAACCTGAACCGCTTGATTATCGTATGTGGGACCCGCGGTATTTGGATTCATCGGCCCTTAGGGTTAGGGGATGTTGGAATGAGTCATTGACTACCATAGGGCCTTAGGGTTATAGGTTCTAGCTGTAGATGGAGGACATTTTTCCCCGACCTTATATAGCCCAAGTAATGGTATTACCGTACTTTGGAGGGTCCTAATCGGCTCAAGGCTTCCTTTATCCACCATAGGAATCATTGCATCACGCCCTGCTCAACCAAAGGCATTCTAGCAGCCTGAAGAACACCCAGGTTCAGAATTTAGGGTTTGTGCAGGGTTTAGTTTGGGTACTGCCCCCACCCAGTAACAGTCTATACTAGGGGTCATATTAAGGGCTATAAATAACCATATTATACATATTATCCAACTGTTACTGAGGGGGGGCAGTACCCAAGGTTTAGTTACGAATCAGATGCGGAACTGAGGGGGCAATTCCAGTCACTCTTTGCTCACCTTAGAACTTGCGCAAGAAATCCCACACTTCAACAAAAAAGTTCTAAGCCTTCACCCCAAATGCCCCCGACCGGCGCCCTTAACACCTCAGCCCTAAAACCCGGGCACTGAGGCTGGGGATCATTCTTGAGCAGCGAGCCGAGCATCAGAGAAGAGTGCAAGCAGATATCTGTGGTTTATGGGTGTACATACAATCCCTGCAGGCCCAAGGTACATACCCTAAGGGTCCAAGGACCCAAATGATAGGGTTTTAGGGCCCAACTACTACGATATGAACGGTATTTGGGACCTAAAGCCCTGTTGTTTGGGTCCTTGGAACTTTAGGGGTCCTTAA
>CAJNIZ010045443.1:6849-18829 GCA_905231905.1 Symbiodinium pilosum
CCTAAACCCCTAAACCCCATAGAGGCTCAAGGTCAAGGACTCACATGCTTGGAGCTCACAAGTTTGAGGATGGATGGCAGCTAGCAGCTTAAACCCTAAACCCTAAAGCTTGCGCTCTGGCCCCTTAAGTAGATGAATATGGGTTATATTGGGGTTGTATGGGGATGATGGAAAACAAAATGGAAACTACTATTTAGGGTTTAGGGTTTTGGTGGGGTTGGAAAGCTTGCATGCTGAAACTTTAGCGACTCGGGCTCAATTACGGCTTAGGGTTTAGGCAGAAACTGGTTTCATGAGGAACCGAAGAGCACCATAACGGGGAACAAGCTAGCAGTCCCTTTCCGCCATCTCAAAAACAGCCCACTTAATTCAATATCTGCTCTTCATGTAGAAGCTGGGAGTATGAAGCACTAGGGGCAAAGGTTCACTTCGGAACCTGGTTCTTCAGTTATGAGGGTAGTCTCGTTATCCTAAATAAGGACCCAACCAGTCTCATTTCAATGCAATGGGATCCTAATGTTAGGGGCTGGGGTGAGTATAATCCCCGTATTATTCGAGCCAATGCCGAGGCACAGAGAGTCTATTTTTTTGTAGAGTTGGCCTTTGCACCGAGCGATGGTCGTGGTGGTTGTGCTGGTGGTTGTAGGAGGAGCACATACCTTGCTTGAAGGTTCAAACCCTGCACCCTAGGCCCTACTAAGTAGGTCATACATAAATGAGCCATAAGCAGGTGATCCTTACTCAGCCCCCTGAGCTCTCAAGTAGTCCGCGCAATACGGAGAAGAGAAAAGGATCCTTTTGGCAATTATACAAGGAAACCTCACAGCAAAAAGCACAAGGGAATCGCGAACCCTCAATATATCCCTTTGCTATGCCTACATATCCCTATATCTCCCTATACATCCCTATACATCTCTATTTATATGTTCTTATAGAGCCGTACATATCCCTACATGCGCTATAGCCTAAACTCCTAACATCCCCCTCAATAACCCGTATAATACTCTCCCATATAATCCCCTATTTAACAACCCCCGCCAAGGAGTTTAGACTATAGCTCATATACCCCTTCATATCCTGTGGAGCCAGATGCGGGCCCTCGGGCCAAGCATTGCCCACTTGTCTCACCGCACTGCACGTAGCCGTTGCCCCCTCCATCCGTCTTTGTAAAGGCATTGTTACCTGAGTTAGGGTTGTGGTAAACCCTGAACCCTAAACCTTATCCTTCTTAGTAAACGGGCTGTTACCTGAACCATCCCCAACATACGGGAATCTCTCGTGCGGATTGGGGTAAGTCAGGGGTGGGATGGCTTGGCCGCACTAGCTTTAAGAAGCAACGAAGAACGTATACCACTGGGTCTACCCACTCCATCCTCGCAGCCATAACCCAGACCCCTGATTACTAAACCCCCTCCCCTTAATAGGGATTATAATGGGGATCCTAATATGTAGGCCCTTTAAAAGAAGGCAGGTTTATGAATCATGGGTCCCCATATAACCCCTATATAATCCCCATACAACCCTGTATATGATCCCTATATAACCCCATATAACCACTATATAACCCTGGGTCTACATTAACTTTCAACGTCGAGGAGTTACTGCGCGGGTTTTTCGGGGTTCGGATCTGAATGTTGATCTAAGACAGGCAGAAATTCGCCTGCCTCGTACTGGTTTGAGGGTTTCCCAAAATTAGGGGTACTTTTTTGGGGAGTCCCCATAACAAGGACTACTGTATTTAGGGGTCTATATTGGAGTTGTTCCCCGATTTTGGGAAAGTACCGTTAGAGTATAGGCTTCCGGGCAAGAACCGCCTGGAAGTGAACGTGGAACCTGACCCCAGATTGCGATTCCTGCAGTTAGAAACATAAACAGCAACCCTCTGGACAATAACGTGCTCCGCACCTTAACTTTAGGGATTAGGATTTGGGGTTTAGGGTTGGGTAACTCCACACCCGAAATAAACCAAGAAAGCTCAAAGCTTTACAAGCCTCCCCAAGCCCAATCACGGGACAAAAAATCATGCAATGAATCCGAAGCACATTCTGGCAGGGCCACACCCTCGCAATCCGTATGCTCCGTGCCGGTGAGGATACCTTTTTACAGGTGTTTGGGGCACGGGGATTTGGGCTGTGTTTTGGGGTTGTGGGTTCTGGGTTAAAGGTTTCTTGGTATGTCGTGGTTTCATTCAATGAGGCTATGTGATGTTCTGTGTGAGCATCCTATTACGTGGCAAAACACGAATTCCTGCAAACCCTAGACACACCAGGTCATTGCTGCCATTTGCGTATATTCGGGTGTCAGAGCTAGTGTCCCACCTGAGCGCCCCAAACCAACATGCAACCTGAAAAATGGCTCCATGAAGACTGGGTTTAGGATTTAAGGTTTAAGGCTACCGTGGGTTGCATATCGATTTGGAGGTGGATACAGGGGAATCCTTCTGGTGCTTAAGCGGAAGTAGGGGAGGGGATCAAAGATTATGTAGGGGGGAAGAGGGATTGCAAAAGCTGGGGCCCAAATGACTAAAATGGGCCAGCTATTCGATAAAAATGCTGGAATCTAATTTTTCAGGCTTCTACATGTCTTCCAAATCCAACACTTTACACAAACTTCTAAAATCGTGCAAAATTGGCTACTTTCTCACGAGACCGCCTCCTCCATGATCCCTCCAAAATCCACACGCGGTAGCCAATGTTAGTGTGTCTCCTAGGGGTTCCTCGGTAGATCTAAGCAAGGTTCTGAGGACTCAGGTACACGGTTTAGGATCCAGGTCTTAAGGTTTAGGCATTAGGCAATGCCCTTATAATCCCCACATATTCCTGAGCCTCACGGTGCCGCAGGTTGAGAAACCTCCACCACGCACACCCAACCATGCAGAAATTTTACAAGCACCCTCCGGAAACTAAGATGGAAACCCAAAAAAGGCCCTATAAAGATTACAGCCCCCATAAAAAGGAGCTATATGGGTTTCCATGTTAATTTGGGGGAGTGTGTACACCTGGCAGTCGTAACGCCAAAAGGCCCTGGATCAAAATCCCGCATAAAAGCGTGATTCTTCCGTCTGCCCTGTACCCCAAGCTCTAAACCTTTCTGTAAGGGCCTTCCTATGAGCTACAGTGGGTTTAACGCTGAATAACATACTCTAGTTTCCGTTTTCCACTATCCTTACATATCCCTATTAACCCTATACAACCCTATATAACCCTTCATAATTCAAGATTGCCGTATACAACCCTGTATAACCCTGTGCAAGTTTATATCGCCCTATGTAACCCTTTTGTTGTATGACCCTATATAACCCTGTATAAGTTTATATTACCGTATACAACCCTATATGATCCTATGTTTTATATCATCCTATATGATTGCATTTAACACTATATAACCCTATATAACCCTGTTTTTATATCGCCCTCTATAACCCTGTA
This sequence comes from Symbiodinium pilosum, assembly GCA_905231905.1. Classification (NCBI taxonomy): domain Eukaryota; class Dinophyceae; order Suessiales; family Symbiodiniaceae; genus Symbiodinium; species Symbiodinium pilosum. The sequence continues at coordinate 10,278 of CAJNIZ010045443.1, forward strand.
AAATTTCATATATAACCCTGATATAACCTTATATAACCCTATATGACCCTACATATCCCTATAGCCGTTGACCCTCCAAGAAGGGGTAGCAGAGGCACCCTTGCACCACGGCATGTCGTCCAGATCTTGGTCCTGATTCATCGTAGGATTTAGGGTTTGGGGTCTAGAGCTTCAGGCTTGGGGTGTAGGGTTTGGGTTTGGGTTTAGGGTTTCGGATCGGTTTTGGGTTCAGGGCTTAGGGTTTAGGGTTGGTCCCCAAAGTGAACACCAAATGTACACAATTACCATCCTAAAGGCCTCCGATAGACACTCACCAGAAACCACAATACTAAGAGCTACGATAACTCTTGGTGCCTATATGGTGATAATAATAACAGTAACCCCACCACTCCCTGCGGGGTTTATCGTTGGGATCTGTAAGAGATTGTTCAGTACTATTCAGGTCCGCTCCCGTGGGCTCGTTCAGTGAGAATTCTGGGAATCTATTGCAGGGGCCAGCACCGATGCCATCTTGAGGTCGATCCACATCATGATTATACCAGGAACCTTCTCGGAGGCCCATGGGACTTAGTAACTAATTATATCTGGGATTGTACCCCTACTTATAACTCGCGTAACCCCTACAAGCCCAATGAAAGGGATTGTAAGTAGGGTTATACGCCCAGTTATAAGTGGTTACCAATCCCATGGGCCTCCAAGTAGGAGCTTTTGAGGAGGGTGAAGGATGGGGCTTGGGGCGGGAGGTCTGACTCATAAGGCTTAATATAGGGTTTATATAGGGGGTATATATGGATTATATAGGGGTCATATGGGGACCCATGATTAATACACCCACCTTTGTGTTAAGGGCCTAGATATTAGGATCCCGATTATAATCCCTGTTAAGGGGAGGGGGTTTATCAATCAGGGGTCTGGGTTACAGCTGGTGGTTTGAGCCATGGAACTTGGGCGTGGGAGCTACCAACAGGCTGGTTTGGGCAGCGCCTCTTGGTGCTTGAACCAAGTACGATTACATCCTTCTTGTGCAACACTGTAACAATACAACCTCAATATTACCCTAAAATAACCCACTATAACCTCAAGATATCCCCAACATTACCCTAATATAATCCGAATATTGCCCCAGTCTAAGCCTAATATGGACCCCATCTTCAGGTGCAGTTCTCTGGGTCCTTGTTCTTGAACACGATGCCGAAGGCTCCGGACTTCAACAGCACAGCCAGAAACCACTTCATTGCAGACATAGGGCACCACCAAAGCAAGGAGTTCGGGACTACACTGCACAAGATCACCTGTATATCGCCAGGCCTCCGTAGACTCTTAGCAGATGATGGAATAAGTTCCTTAAAACAAGCAGAAAGTGCAGTGTAGTCCTGTAACTATCTGAGCGTGGGTGGCCCTACTGAAATGGCTGCAGCACGCAGTCCCGCAAACTATGGAGGCCAAGGGGTTCAGGGCTTAGGGCTTTAGGCCCAAACTACCAAAGACACTCCCATGTCCACCCTGAATAGGCCGCTTGGTAACTCTAATATCGACGGTAACTGATACAATCGCCACAAACTTCTACACATCCCAGTTTCCAAGTTATTGTCCATGTTCTTTACCATTGGGGCAATATCCCTAAACCCAAAACACCAAACCCTCGGACCATAGAGATCGGATCAGTGGTCTCTTCAAAGAACCCTCAAGGAGAAAGAAGGGTCCACACCCTGAAGATCTCAAAAACCCCGGAGGCCCAAAGCCAAACCCTGGACCGAATAGCCCTCAATTGGGGTACTTAGGGCCGAAAGCCTCAGGTCACAAACACTAGGGGTACAAGCTTTAAGTCTTTGATTCAAGACGTAAACGAAGCTGCAAAATCATGTACACCCCTGAGCAGCCAGGATGCGTGGCTTAGGGTTTGGAGAAGTGATGTAACGTGGAATCTAGCCCAAAGCCCTGCTCTAATCATTTAGCGTTTAGGGTATTAGGAAAGCTCTACAGAGCGCGCAAATGTTTAAGAAAACCCCTGCTTCTAATCCCCAATACAGACCCCTTTCATGTTTCATCCCCATACACCCCTAGGGTCCCCTACCCTAAACCCCAAGCCATCACCGAACTCCCCAAATAGTATCTTTTTGGGTTTAGGGTTTAGCGTTTGGGGTCCGCCTTTTTCCACCCATTTACTATACTCTCTGTTGTAGGGACCTTCGAAAGGGACCTCTAGCTGTCCTACATTCCATGATCTCTTCCCCCTGATTTCACCACCATTGGGACCCCTAATTTTCAGAAACCCCCAGATGACCTGCAGCTTAGCAACCCTAGACCCCAATTCCAAAACCCTAAACCCTAAATCCTAAACTATCATTCCTAAACCCTCATTCCTAAGTACCCTTAACAACCCTAAACCCTAAACCTCGCCTAAACCCCACCAAAGCCCTAAACCCTAAATATGAATTTCCTTCCTACATGACCCCGTATAACCCCCACATGACCCCTAAATAATCCCCATGATATCCCCATATACACGAAGAAAGAACCCCCCTAAACCCTCAACCCTAAGCCTTGGGATAGATGGACTTCCAACTCTGCTTGGTGCAAGGCGGCACCTTGCTTTTGGCTCTAGGATTTAGGGTTTAGGGCTCAAGGGGTTCAGGGTTTTGGGTTTAGGGCTCAGGGTTAGGCTTTATGGGGATTTAGATGATTTTGAGGGGTTAGGGGTTTAGGGGTTCTAGGGATTTACGGATTTGGGGTTTCAGGGGTTCAGAGTTTCAGGGTTGTAGGTATGCAGGATTTGCAACTCCAGAGTTGCAAGGATTCATGGTTTCAGGGTTTTGGAGCTTAGGACTTAAAAGCCCTAACCCCTGGCTCATGGCCTGAGTTTAGGGTTTAGGATTCAGGTTTAGCAAACCAAACATACAAGGTAATGAGCTTATTCAAGTAGATCCCTTTTTGGTGGTGTATCAATGTAAAACTATATTCCTCTTACAACATACAGGAACCGAAAGGAGGACATAATGATATTATCTTACTTTATATTGAGGAAGGGGGACTAAACTACCCCAAACAAAACACTTCTGCTTTGGGATGTCTGATATTTGCACCTTGTAAAATCTCAAAAGCACTCATCCCCGAACCCTAAACTGTAAACTCTCAAACCCTAAAACCCTTAACCCTAAATAACCCCTGTATAACCCATTATGGCAGTGTCTATTTTCCTTTCCATTATCCCTATGTACCCTAGATTCAAGGGACCCTACTGGGAACCCCAAATAGGGAACCATAAGAATATAGCAGGAATATAATGGAATATAAGGACCCTGGTAGGTATGTTCCTATTATATACCTACTATATTCTTGGGGTTCCCCGTATAAACCCTGAAGCCCAACCTTCTTGATGAAGTTCCTGGCCGGGCTCCTAGGAGGCAGCCACGTCAGATCTTCCTGCAGCCACGTCGTGAAGCTTTGGGAGTTTGGAGGGCGGTTTAGGGTCTAGGATTGAGGGTTCAGGGTTCAGGGTTGGGGCTGGTTGGGGGTTTAGGGTTTAGGGCAAAGATCGGAGAGTTTTGCAAATTAAGGATCTTAACCCAATAATGCAAATCAAATGGGAAAGAACATGGACATGAAATGGAAGCTGGGATCATGCAGTGTTTTATGGGGATTAGTGTTTCCGAGCTGTTTTTGGAAGTCGCCATGACAGGACTTATGGTACAGAGGAAGGCCCCGAATTTTCGCAAACTACCATTTACCCAGACCCCTGGGCGGATCTAGAACGTAGATCCCCCTTGAGGGTTCCTAGACCCAGTAGTAGTAGTATAGGGGTTCTACCTTCTAGATCCTCCCAGGGGTCTGGCTAGGGGTTTGCGGGGCTGTTGGCTAATTGAGGTTTGAAGGTTCAAGGTATGTTAAGAAATGGACAAAGACGACAGATAGCTGTTGCCTGAATATGGTAGTTTCCTAAAATAAGGGGACCCCAATATAGACACCAATATACGACAATCCTTATGGCCCCCAAAAAGGTACCCTAATTTTGGGAAACCCCCATATTTCGTGAACATTTCCTGGAGGTCGTTGCCTCTCAGTTGTTCTGTATGTCTACTACAACCCTTCCGAAACAAACTCATACACACACATGAGAAGCGTTTTTTTGGTGGTTGGACCAAGTAAGATGATGTTCCTTATATAAAATACTATACCCCAAAAGGAGGATATAATCTTACTCTATAATGGGTACCATAGTATCCCCAAATAAAGTACTACTCACATGATGTATGCCATCAAAATGAACGGGTGAGAGCTCAGGAGGTGGAGCTTACGCTCCACGAGGGTTGGGTGCCTGGCCACCGTATTGTTCCGGGTTTAGATTTCGTAGTTGAGGCTTTGGCACCCTAAACCCTAAACCCTAACAAATAGACCTTTAACTGAGGTGTCTTCAGCCGTAAGCCTGGCCCCTTCCTTTTCAGACAGTCACTCAGAAGATTGAAGAACAAAATGTGGCTTCCACCTCCAGATTTGACCCTAAGAATTCGGATAGTCGAGCATTTGTTGAGATGCCTCCACGCTGCCATGTTCTGCGAAGTTGTGTTACAGGAGACTCTTGTGTTGCCCGACATGGTGAGACACACTCCTCTCACGTACCTCGAGCAAGAGCCTCATGCGACTGATGCCACGAATCTTACGTATGGCCGAAAATCACGGTACCTTTGAACTTTTGGGGTCCCTATACTGAGGAATATAGTATATCAGGGTCTATGTGGGGGTTCCTCTCCTTGGGGAAGGTACCATATCGACCGTCAAGAAAGCCTAATTGCAATGCTGCTCAGGCCTTGGTCATATAGTCCCCCTTAAGTAGATCGAATATGGCTTTGGGTAGATTATAATAAGATCCCCATATACCCCATATTCTATCTACTTAAGGGGGACTATCAGCCTGAATTTTGATCTGCATCCTTCGTTTCGCGAGGGATGTGTTGGACCACAGCTAAGCCTTTCGCGAACTCTTTCGCGAACCCTTTCGCTTACCTTCCGCGCTCCTCTCACGCACACCATTTTTTACATTTTCAACAGCCTTTAGATTGGTGCTTTTGAACGACCCTCATTTGGAAATCGTTCAAGCTCCTGTACTACCCTGTGTTGAAACCCATATCAACCTTGTGCCGAAACACTGAGCCCTCCCAAACCTTACCCCAGACGCCAAAACCCTAGACCCTATACTCCAAAATTCAACCCCGACCCCTGGACCCCTAAAACGTAAGCCCTATCCCAATGCCCCAGGTCCTCAGTGGGCGTGCCCACAACAGCTAAGATTTTCTTAATCTGGTCCAGGTGGTCCTCCACCGCATTGGCTTATGGTCAGGGTCTAGGTTCGACCAAACAGATCAAGGCCCCATCAGGGATTGGAATCTTTCGCTGGCTTATCAGGCCTCGTCAGTTGGGGGATGCACATTGGGCGGGCATGGTAGTTCCTAAGGGAACAACATCGGTAGCAGTGAGTGTAAGTCACGATTGGAATAGCAATATCACTGAAACAACAATAGTACTGATAATAATTATAGAAAAGATAATAGTGAAGACGACGGGCGCCATACTACTGATAGTAAGAGTAAGTAATGATAGAAATGATACAAGACAATGATAGCATTGTGTGTATACCACTCTCCCCATGATTTACAGTCATATTTCCCAGATAACTAATCGACATGGGTCCCCTTTTAGGGAATATATTGGGGACCATACTAAATTACAAGAGGGACCGCTATGCCCAGCTTTAATGGTTCCTGGGTAGGCCTAATCTTGGTATTAGCCGATATAAACGCAATAAACTCCTACATAATCCCTGTTTCCGTTGCATTGTTCATCCTCTTTTCGATTTGATTCTCCATTGTTGGGGTAAACACCACTAAACCCTAACCCTGTCAACTCTGAAACCCTAAACCATGAACCCTAACCCTGTACCCTAAAACCCTAAACCATAAACCCTAACCCTGTAAACCCTAGAACCTTAAACCATAAACCCTAACGCTGTACAGCTACCATGGAATCCTGCACAGAGCAACTTTCTAGTGCCTTAGGTGGAAAGAGCGCGTGGACCCCTATACTTAGGGTTTAGGATTTCATACCTGAGGCAGTACCATAATCATACTGCGAAGGGGGAGTGGGGAAGGGAATAGCGGTACCATGAGAGGAAAGTATGTTCAAATCCTCACACGGAACCAGTCCGCAACTCTCCTTTCGCACCAGTAACTACACAAGTAAGGGCTTAGGGCCTAGGATTTTGAGCCAACTAAAGCATGGACGAACGCTACGCGTCTTCGTTGCGTACATGCACTCTCTGAAGGCGGTTGCGGTGCTCAAGATCACACATGGCTCGCACATCGTGGTGCCCTCAGCTAGGATTAGGCCTTAAACCTTAGCCTTAGACCCTAAATTCATCCATCATCCTTGAAGCATCCCTTCGGTACCACCCATGACTCAAACTCCTACAACAAACTCTTGAATCGCAGAGAAGTCCGTGGAACACGTGAAAAAGCCACAGGCATGCAGATAATCCGTTCACCCTAGACCCCCCCCACCCCCCCCCCAACTATTGAATATTCACGGTATAATATAGGAACAGCGGGAATATCAAACATTAGCAGGTTTAGGGTACGTAACAATTTCAGAACCTTGATTCAAGCCAATTTGACTAATATCCATATGGCCCACCATTTCAGGCGAGGTCGAGTGAGGTCATTACACTTTGCCCAGGCTCAACATCCCTAAGCGCTAAACCATCCTAAACCCTGAGCCCTAAAGGTTTAAGGTTGAGGTTCAGCCGGTGAAGGAGTCGTCTGGTGGTCTCTTGACCTGTCCCGTATAGAATCTCTTACTGGGCCTTGCCGTCACTAAAAGGATCCCTACATATCCCACCTACGAAACGGAAACCCTACTTACATAGACTACCATCGTGTGTAGGCTTGATGGACAAAGGTTTAGGTCGGGAACGTGACGGACCGGCCTTCCCTGTGAAGATTGGCTTGCGACCAATCAGCTCGCAGAGAATGCACCTGGCGCCGGGCGTATGAGGCTTGTATACCTCTTGGGGTTCAAGGTTCAGGCATGCTCCAGACCAATAGGACATAGGAACCCAGAAGCCCCATATGTGTTTTTCTCTCTGACTTTTCTTGGTCCGTTTCTAACCCCCAGTAAGTTAAGCCGACCCTATGTAGTGGGGGACATATTTACTGTTGGAGGATAAATAGCGCTTAGCAACTAGCCACACCGCTGAGGCGCACCCGACTGACCAGACGTCGATGGACTTGGTGTACTCCGAAGCAAGCAGGACCACCTGGCTGCCAGAGCGCTAAAAAGAATTATATAGAACGAAAAAGGGCCTTACAGGGGACCAATCCTGGGATTTCTTAGCCCCTAACTTAGGGTTTAGACTCAGGGCTAAGACGTCTGGGTTAACAGTTTGGGGCTCAGCTCTGAGCTTTGAACCCAGAGACACATGTGCATGCATGCAGGCGTACTGATGAACTGACCCACAAATCAATCAACCGAAGCACTGCAGCCCCAAACCCTAAGCTAGGGGCCAAAAAAGTATTAGGCCTTTTTGGAAAGCCCTTCGTATTACCCCATAAATCTCAGGGGGAGCGGGGAGCACCTCGGGTGCCCTGTACCACCTGGTGACCACGTAGTCTGTCAGGGTTGGGTCGTCCTGGCAAACGTGAAAAAGCTTGTGCGATTTGAGGCCGTTGCTTGGGTTGGGTTATGGTTTAGGGTTTAGGGCTTGAAGTTTGGGATTGAAAGACTTTCACTTTGGGTTTGGGTTAAGGGGCTCGGATTCAGGATTAAACCCTAAGCTAAACCTGCGGCCTAGAACCTAAACCTAGAAACCCAAGCCTAGATCCCTAAACACTCCAAATACCAAATATCACTTACCTTTGGTTAGCTGGGAATGAAGGAATGGAAAAGAAAATGAGAACTACTATAACGCTACCATAAAAATCTATTCCTTCATTCCTAGCTAACCTAATGCGGCAAGATTATGGAGTTCGGGTTGAAGATCGCTGCGTGTAGGAGACAAGCCACTTTAAGAATTTCTAGTCCCCCTCAAGTAGATAGAATATGGCTTCAGGCCTTTCTTATAAGATCCCCATCTAACCCATATTCTATCTACTTAAGGGAGACTATAGAAAGGGAGCAGTGCCATCTGCAGCATGCAGTAATCATCCAACATTTTCTGTTTCCGAACAACCATAACCTTTGTGGAAGTGGATTCCCAACGCTCCCTCCTTTGCAAGTATGTTTGGGACAACCCATATGAGGTAGTTTCCACAATTAGGAGTCACCTTTCCGAGGCGCCTTTCTATGCTCATTGCCCCCACCCACGAACTGTCCTCGAACGAGCTAACATCAGGGGCTCCATCTACTTGTCATATAGATAGCAGCTAAAGCCTTAAACCCAAGAGGTAACCATACCCAAACCCTAAACCCTAAAATTCGCCGAGGCTGTCCAGCCTCAGGGCGTTCAGATCCCTTTAAAAACCTTGCAGACACGCCTCAGCCTGGCCACCCCCCCCCCCCCCCCC
>CAJNIZ010045444.1:6938-27235 GCA_905231905.1 Symbiodinium pilosum
TTTAGGGTTCAGGGTTTGGGTGTTTCGGGCCGGTCAGGGGTTGGGCTTTTGATATAGACCTCAACCTTGAAGATCAATTCACTTAGTGTTTTCACAAGTCTTTTTCTATATAACCTAGTTTGATCAGGACTTCCAACAAGAGGTGCAACAAATCAACTAGTTTTTGGAATGTGCCGCCTTCTTCTGTACAAAATCAAGGCCAAGACTATTGAACTGGCGAAACAACCTCACTGAACAAAGACATGTCCGTCAGATCCGCTTAATGCTACTGAGAACTTGATTCGAAGCACGCGACACTCATGCGCTAGTTTAAACTCCTAGTATACCCCTAAACCCTATAGCACACCCCTAGATAATCCCCTATATGACCCACCCCCCTTTAAGGAGTGTAGATCCTAAGCCTCAACCCCAAATCCCCTATATAACCCCCCTTTAACCTAAGCCCTATGGCTCACGCAAGGTCTTTCATGCTATGTAGGCCGTCTACGTTATTCAACTTGGCATTCTGCCCCAGTTCTACGAGCTCCTTGATTCTATGTAGACATCAAGGGTTTAGGCATTAGAAGTTTAGGGTTTAGGGCTTAAGGCCTGAAACGCGCATTCCTCAGAGGCCGTTCATGCTGCATGAAAGACTCCTTCACCCCACTTTGGCTTCGGGTCAACCACGTCACCGGGTACTGAAATGCCTTTGCCCTTCGTGTCGCATAAAACATAATACCTACTCAGAACGTTCCAAACTCCATTAAGAATTCCACCCCATCCTAGAAGATCCTTACTCCTTCCGCAGTCGTCATATTGAGTAGTAGTCCCAGATATTATTGGAATGTCGCATGCTACAAAAAAACTTGGAAGGTTCTTGCAGTCTATGCGAAGCCTAGAGGACAAGCAAATAGATCAGTGAAGAGCCCCCCCACAATGAGGACCTTGATTCGTGATTCATCTCAGATATTAATTGATTCTTTCCATGTACTTATGGTTATGCGCCTCAACCCGAAATCCTAACCCCCATGCAAGCCCAATATTTGGTTTACCCACAAGTAATGCAGAGTTGCACTTGGTGCTAGAAGAACCCTTCTCGTACATCGGTTTCGGGGTTCAGGGTCTAAGGTTTATGCTTCAGGGTTTAGAGTTCAGGAATTAGGGCTACACCCTAAACCCAGTGAATGTTGGAGCCTTCTAACCCTTTTTTCATAAGGCTAGGTTTAAAACTCAGGGAAAATTGAAACTGGCCACGCTCGTGTGTGATCTACTCAACGGGAGCTGAGCCCGCGAGCAATTCGAAAAAGTCCCTACCCTAAACCCTAAACCCTAAACCCCTAAACCCTAAACCCCTAAACCCCTAAACCCCTAAACCGTAAACCCTAAACCCGTCTCGGGTTGAAACCGCAGGCCCCTGGGATGGGCCCTTAACCCTGGGATCCTGATAGAGTACTTACGTAGGCTAGATACTCAATATGTATCCGTAAGGGTCCCTAGAAAGGGTTTAGGGTTTGGGATACCATAGTCTAAACTCCTAGTATCTTCCTTCATAACCCGATACTCTCCTATACACCCCCCTTTAGAATTCCCCTTCAAGGTGTTCAGACTTTAGCTCATATAACCTGAATTACAAGCATATAGTTAGTTGCTCGGGTTTAGGGTTTAGTGTTTAAACCCTCTACCCTAAACCCTAAACCCCTAAACCCTAGCCCTAACTGTTTAGGGGCCTTGAAAGCTGGGCAGCTTACATGGAAGCTAGCTGACGCTGATCCGAAGCTGGACCGACTCAAACACAGGGTTTAGGGTTTAAGGTTGTTCCCAATAATCCCGAAAACCATATACCCTAAACCCTTAAATCTTCAGAGATCGGATTGTTGGTTTTATGGACTGTTCGATGTCTGGGTTTGCGGACGTTTCAAATTTAGGATTTATGGTCCTTTGGATGTTTCGGGCCAAGAATGTTGCATTTTGGGATTTTGGGGGTGGGCTTTAGTGATTAAGCTATTTTTTCCCAGCCATCTCCCTGTAGGATCCTGCCTTGTCATCTTGAAGCCGCGCCGCGACATGTAGAAATTGATTCAACTACATGTGGTTTAGGGTTTAGGGTTTAGGGTAACTAGCGTGCACTCAGGATATGTACGGATACGAAGAAGTAAAGACAGCAAGTATGCTGGTTGCAACATCATGCCCCAAACACGTTGAGCTTGCTTTTCTTTCAACCTAAACCCTAAACCCTGGATCAATTCGAGCCGGGGGTCTCTGACCACCAAGCATCTAGAGTAAGGCGTTAGGGTTCCAAAGCCAATCCCGAACCCCAGCTTTTCAGGGGGCCAACATCATGTCTCATACCACTCTAACCCCAAAGCCCCAGACCCTAACCCAGACCCGGGATTAACAAACCCCCTTCCCCTAATAGAGAGTTTAGGGTTTAGGTTTAGGGGATGATAAGTATAAGAGGGATCCTGAAACAAAGGCCCCTAAATGGAGGAGGTTAATTAATCCGGGACCTACATTAACCCTAAATCCCCAAACCCTGACCCCAAACCCACTGGTCCATTCCAAGACGCCCATTCCCACATTGACACGGTCATTGCCTGGAGACTTGGGTTTAGCGTTTAGGGTTTTTGCTCGGACCTTTTCCAACTGGTTTAAGGTTTAGGGCTTAGAGCTGGAGGATTTAGGGTTTGCGGTCCCAGAACTCCAGCTGCCCAATGTTCAGGTACCTGAGATTTGGTTATGAGTATCGCAGTCATTATCTGCCCTAAGCCCTGGACGCTGACCCCTAAAATATGTGAATCCCGAAAATATTTCCACTGCTATGGTTTAGGGTTCAGGGCTTGCAAAATTATCATAACCCAGGGGCTCTAAGTCGATATCTAATACTTACAGTGGGCCCTAAAGTCTATAACTATGGTACCTACATGGAGCCTGAGGGTAACTGATAAGTCTCAAGAGAGCCTAAGTACCGGAACCCTAAAACCTAAATCCTAAGCCCTTTCCCCAAACTAGAACTTAGAGACTGCTCGCACAGTGAATGCATAGCTCACCCTTTGGTTCTTGAATCTCGCAACCTAAGCCCTCAATGACGAATCCATGGATCCAAGACAAGCACGGGGTAAGGTTTAGGCTTTAGGGTTTAGAGTTTAGGGTTGAGGGTTTAGAGTTTAGGGTTTGCTCAGAGGCCCAGGCAACCCTTAGGGATTGCACGCGAAGAATAGTGGAACAAGAGCCGGGCTATGTCCATGGCCTGAGCCTCCAACCCCCGCAAGGAGAAGTCGTAAGCCTGAAGTCTCGGAAAGTTTACATGCAAATGGTACCTAAAGGGTCCAAGGACCCAAATAATAGGGTTTTAGGGGCCAAATACTATACTATGAATGGTATTTGGGCCCTAAAACCCTACTATTTAGGTGCTTGAACCCTTAGGGGTACTTTCCCTAAACAGGGCGGACCCTAACATATCCTTACTATGGGGACCACGAAGAGGGACTCCTAACTTTCGGGGAAATCTCCATGGTGGACATAGCTCCAAAAAGCTGCCACCCTAAACCTCTAAACCCTAAACCCTTCACCCCGGTTGAGGGTTTAGGGTTTAGGATTTAGGATTTAGGGTTTAGGGTTAAACCTAGTAAGATAATATCCCTTATTTAAGATACCAAACTCAAAAGGAGGATATAATCTTGCTCTATGTTGGGTACCATAGTATCCCCAAATAAAATACTACTCACATAGGGAATGAGGGCTAAAGTTCCATCACCCGGATGGCTTCGGGATGCTTTGGGTACCTACAGGCCCATTAATGCGGTTTAGGGTTTAGGGTTTAGGGGGCACTTGGACCGTTATTCGCTGGCCCCAAAAAGGTGAAAGGAGTTCAGGATTTAGGGGGCTATAGGGAGAATGGAAAAGAAAATGGCAACTACTATAGTATGTTAGGGTTATATTGGGGTCAATATCCCCCCCAAACCCTAAACCCTAAACCCCTAAACCTCTGAACCCCTAAACCTCTAAACCCCTAAACCCTAAACCCTAAACCGTCAGGGTGCTTTGATACGGTCTTAAGAACCCTGCCTCAAGGAGAACCTTCGGCGAATGGGGGGAAAGAGCAGGGCCAGAGCGAAAGCGGCTGCGTCAAGATACACATGCTTTTGGCGGTTTAGGGTTTAGGGTTTAGGGTTCCCAAAGGGTCCAAGGACCCAAATGATAGGGTTTTAGGGGCCAAATACTATACTATGAATGCCTAAAACCCCACTATTTAGGTCCTTGCACCCTTAGGGGTATATTTCAGGTTTAGGATGTAGGGTGTTCGGATTTAGGATCTAGGATTTTTCGGATTGTATTTTAGGATCTAGCGTTTAGGGGCGTGGGATTCTCAGGCTTTCTTCCGCAGGCCCACCAACATCCAGTCTGCCGCTACAAAAGCCCATACGAGTCGTGTTTTTTTTGTGGTGGTAGAACCTAGTAAGATTATATTCCTTATATAACATACTATGACCCAAAACCCTAAACCCCCCAAAAGGAGGATAGAATCTTACCCTATATTGGGTACCATAGTATCCCCATATAAAATACTATATCCCCAATATAACCCCAGTTTACATTTCATTTTCCATTTTGTTTTCCATTTGATTCTCCATTATAGGGCCCTAAACCCTATATTATTGGGTACCATAGTATCCCCAAATAACATACTACTCATATGATAGCTATCCCAGTCTCGGCGTCAAGCGTCTAGGGTCTAGGGTTTAGGGTTTAGGGTTCAGGGTTTAGGCCCTGATAATACATATGTGCCGAAACTGCGAAGGCACGGAGCGCAAGGAGGAGTCCAACAATCAAAGGAGAATACCAAAACCCTAAACCGTGAACCCCGAAACTTAAACCCCCAACCCTGACAAACAAGGTTGTGGGGTTGGGACCCTAAACCCCTAAACCCTCAGCCATCCATCCCGCTAGAGCTGCCAAGAATTGCCAGTGAGTCCTGTAATCAGAATTCAGATGCCTTCAGCAACCCCTCCATGATGAATGCCCCCACCAAACTCCCCATGCTACCCCCATTAGGCTCCTCCCTAAGTAAGGTTGACCCTAAACCCTCTACGCCCTATCTAAGGAGTTTAGGGTTTCCTTCTGTGTTTAGGGTCTAGGGTTTAGGTTGTTTGAGTTTAGTCGAATCAAGGATGAGTAGGTGCGGCGTGGGGAATCCATGATTTTAGTGGAACATTCTTGTATGCGGCCAACTCTTAGCCCAGCACACACACCACGCTTAGGGGCTTTAAGTTAAGGGTCTAGGTAAACACTAAACCAAATACACCCAACAATCTAATCCTACTGTAGGCGCTTATATGATTACCAACATCCTTTCCAGGTCTTTGTTGGGGAACCCGTCCCCATAGTTCTACAAGGAATTTAGGACCATGATCTTGACAATGCTTTAGGCGCCCACCGTGCCCTAGCCCTAGACCCTAAAGTACAAGCCTAGCAACCCGTCGACTAGTTCAATCCCGTTGACTAAGCCTCAAACCCTACGACCAGTCAGACTCTGCGCTCAACACCACAGAAAGCAGGGAACCCAGCGCAACCCCCCTCGCCTCCCAACCCTGAACCCTGAACCCTGCACCCTGAACCCCCTAATACTATCCCCAAAGTTCCTCCTCAATATATAGCAGACCTTAGTTAACCTTGATCTAGCCCAGTAGACCCCACACAGTGAAACCCTAAACCCCTACACCCTGAACCCCTAAACCCTAAACCCCTAAACCCCTAAACCCTAAACCCCTAAACCCTGGACCTGAAACCCTAACATCCCCGAGCGAACAACGTTCTCCAAGTTCACAAGCAGCGCACCGGCACCCTGAGCAGATGAGGACATGGGAGGTAGGGTTTAGGGTTTAGGGTTTAGGGTTTTAGGGTTTAGGGTTTAGGGTTTAGGGTTAGGGTTTCTTCAAGCTCCAAAGGGCTACCAAAACCTAGGGCTTACGGCTTAAGGTTCTTTTCAGGCCGCAAGGTTTAGGGTTTTGATTGTAAGGTTCTAACTAGATTTTCCCATGTACTCGTCTGGGTTTCCTAGGACCCTCGAGTTTTCTAAACCCTAAACCCTAAACCCTCATGCTGAGTTGGGGGCTCCGATATATGTCCCCGACTAGGTTGGGGCTTGGGGTTGGCAGAGCAGGTGGTTGCAAGTCGGGAGTAGGTCTTAGCTAAAAGCCTAAAGCCTAAACTCTCAACCCTAAACACGAAGAAATGATATGAGCTATAGTCTAAACTCCTAGTATCCCCCCTAATATCCCCTATAATAGTCCCCTATATAATCCCGTATATAAGCCCCTTTGAGGAGTTTAGACTATGGCTCATATGTAAACGCATGAGCGGAGGGTTGGAATGGAGTTCAGGATCAGCAACGGTTTAGGGTATAGGGCCTGGGCTTTAGCATCTGGCGAAAATCCAGCTCCAGGTATAGGGCTCAGGGTTCAGGGCTTAGGGTTCAGGGTCTAAGGACTATATAGTGCTCAGGGCTTAGGGTTCAGGGTTTAAGGACTACATAGTGCTCAGGAGTTCTCCCCAAAATGCCAGTGTCCTGCTCCTGAAGCAACTCTGCCATGATCCCCCGTTGCATTGATGAAGTACACGGGTAATGTAGACCCATGATTACTAAACCCCCTCTTTTCAAGGGCCTAAATACTAGGATCCCTATTATAAGCCCTACCAAGGGGGAGGGGTTTATTAGTCAGGGGGGTTAACGCAGACAGCGCATCCTGCAAGATCTCGTTGACGAGGGTTTTGCTCTCATCATTGTCCTTGATGCTGATTGTGCGTGCATATTTGCGCTCATCCTCGTGCTGCACGAACCCGCCCGCAACACCTTTCCCTTCCAACTGTTCACGATTTGAACATATGCTCCCAAAGAAGAAGAGGGTGTAATCCTCTGACGAAGCGCCGCGTAGGGTGTAGCATTGCCATTCAGAAAGCCCTGAACCCTACACCCTACACTCTAAACCCTAGACCCTAAACCCTAAGTCCCAACTCTAAATCTCTAAACCCTGATCCCTAAACCCTGAATCCCTAAACCCTAGACATGGGGCCGAGGGATGGCGTTGGGGCTGCCGGCTGCGGGCTCCGATTTGCAAATGAAGGGGTTTAGGGTTTAGGATTGGGCTTGGGTTTATTATCATTACGTAGGGTTTGGGGGGGTCATTGTGTTTTTGATGTTTTTGAACTTTTAAGCTTTTACAATTTTAATATTAAGGAAATTTGGGTACTCTACGTAAGGGTAAGTTTACATGGGCTTGAGGGTTTAGGGTTTAAGGGTTTAGGGTTAAGGGGCTTAGGGTTTAGGGTTGGGCTTGAGTGTCTGGGTTGCTGTTAAGGAAACCCTATCATTTACTGCAGTATGTGGGTTGTTCTCAAATTATAGGCCCCCTTGGGTTGTCGATTATGTTACGGCACCTAATATTTAGGGGTACCAAGATGGGCCCCCTATTTGGGGAACTACCCATATACCCATATAATGGTCGCTTATTTAAGTTCCTCAGCAGCAACAGAGGTGTTGGGCAATTGGATGAAGGCCAAAGGGGCTGCTTCCAATGACCTTTCTGCGGTTCCCCATTTAGCAGCTCTGAATACTGAGGTTCAGGATTCTAGGGTCTTCGATCACCCTTATTGTAGAAGCCTACAAAATCTTACGAGGAATTTGGGACCTATAGCTAGTCTGCATGTCATCTTGCATGCTCTTTGCCACTTGCTTCTGAAAATTTCCCTACACCCTAAACCCTAGGCCTACAAGGACCCTAGCACCGTAACATTGTTAATTATCTTTTTAACGCCCGTATCTAAGAGTGAAGTGCTTCGACGGCCCCGAATGGTAGCGACAGCAGCAGTATGAGAAACAGTGCCTGGACCCCTAACGGATGTAGAACAATCCTGTGGCTCCAAAAACCTACAGTTTAGTAGTAAGTCCCCTTTAATTGGTAGGTATAACCCAGAAAACTGTAGGTTATCGGGGCTACAGGATGTTTTCAAATACAGTTTTGAAGAGTTTCGGGCAGTTCTATTTGATATAAAGGCCCAGATAGCAATAAAAAACATAACTCTAGTACTGGCAGTGGCAGCCATAGCAGAAGTAGGAGTGCTAGAAACAGTAGAAGTACTACAGGCAAAGGAGGAAAAGGGAGACAGGGGTAACCCTGGCTTAGCTGGCAGACGGTCAGCGGCGCCGGCGTTGGCACGGTTGTCGTGAACTCAGCGTGTCGCTTCACTGGGGCACGAGTTTGGGGGCGTCTGGGTGCTCACTAACCCCAAACCCTGAACCCCAAACCCTTAACTCTTAACCCCAAACCCTAAACCTGATACCCTGAAGCACAAAGGCAACTGAAGTGGCGGTAGATACTGTTGATATTAACAATCCTGCATGACCTTAATAGACTATAGTCCCATTTTCCCAGGGTATAAGGTACTACGTGGCACTTAGGACCCCTACTAAGGGTTAACCCTTAATTACCTATAATGGCAATATAAAGGAATCCCAAAGGGTTAAGGGTCTAAGGTCCAAGCTAAGTCCCAAGGAGGGTACTTAGGGTCATGCAGGATTTTCAGGATCCACCGTATGTAACAGGTCTGAGCTTGAGGTTGAACCAGTCATCCTTGGTATCAGGTCCGTCTTCGTCATGTGTCTAGGGTTTAGGGTTGCTGTTAAGAAACTTGAATTAAGGTATTATAGGAAAGAAACGCCATTGTTTACTGCAAAAGCATATTGGGGTAAGCCTAGAGCCGAAACCCTAAGCCCTACTATACACCCATAACATAATAATCTAATTCACGTGCCTTGACAGCAACCCTGCAATCTGTGGTGTCTGAGGCTTTCGTTTGGGCTTTGCATGTCTACTACATGAAGTAATCCTCTCCCTCTAATATTTCCCCCCACCACCCCACCCCTAAAGGAATATGCAAGGTTTAGGGCTTGGGGTTTAGGGCTGACATTAAACCCCTCCTACCCCAATATTAAATATTCAGAGTATATTATAAGTATACCATCATGGAGCTATTTAATATTGGGGGTTAGGGGGTTGGATATAAGGGGGAGGGGACTACATCTATTAGTTTGAAGGAAGGGATCTCCTGCATTGGAGTTCCAATAAGAAGCCACAGACTTGTGCATCGACTACCCACAGAGCTCTTGTTCAGTGTCCACACTCCACCGAAATTAGATTTATGATTTAGGGCAGGGTGTCGCAAGGTGCGTGAACAGGACTGCTTGGCTACAATCCCCCGGTTAGCCGTATTCCCCTTTACTGCACGTGGCCTCATCCAGAATCTAAAGCCTTAACCTAAACTCTCTTCCCCAATAAGCAAGGCAAAAAAAGGTCAAACTTCATTATCTGGGTTGCTGTTTAGGAACTTAAAATAAGTCACCATAATGGGTATATATAATAAATAATAAGGTTTCCCCAATATAGTAACTTAATTTAAGTTCCTTAACAGCAACCCAGTTATAGAGCCCCAAGGAGGAAGCCCAAAAAGGTTAAAGCGCTTCGTTGTCTGTAGCATACCCGCAGCGTGGTTGCCAAAAAGGTTAAATTTGTTCTGCTAGCTAAGTAAGTAAACCCTAAGCCCTCGCAAGTTGCAGATTCCTGCTTGAACGGTTTAGGGTTTAGGGTTTAGAGTTTAGAGTTTAGCGCTTAAGGTTTAGGGTTTAGGTTTGCAGTCCGAATCCCCCCTCCTGCGCCGGGAACTTGAAACCCCAAACCCTCAGCCCTACCCACTAAACCCTCTACTGAACCCTAAGCCGTAAGCTACAAACCCTAAACCTAGATCCTCAACCCCAAAAACCCTAAACCCAGACCCAACCCCAAGAGCCCAACCCCATTTGACCCTATATAAACCTGTATAACCCTTTATAAACCCCCAAACCCTTCATATGCACCCCATGATTTCCAAAAAAAACCAAAACCCTAAAGCCTGAACCCTAAACCCTAAACCCTAAACCACAAAAAGCAAATCCCAAACCCTAAAGCCTGAACCCTAAACCCTAGGCCCACTCTTTCACAGGAAAATTGGGTTCCGGACCGCCTGGAGATGGCGTTCCCTGGGTGAAAGAATGGGCTGGGTTGCTATTAGCTAAGGAAGTGAGGTTTAAGTTTAGGGCTTAGGGTTTAGGGCTTAGGGTTTAGGGTTTTGGGTTTGAGTTTAGGGCTTACCTGTGACCCCAATTACTTATAGTTTTATGGGTTATACCTACTAGGGGAAATTACTATTAAACCGTAGGTAATTGGGGTTACAGGTAGGGTTTAGGATGTAGGGCTTGAGATTTAGAGTTTAGGGTTAATGGAAAAGAAAGATCATGACAGGGGTTCTATTCACTATCGGGATCACTAGTAAACCATTAACCCTAAACCCTAAACGCCAAACCCTAAACCCTAGACCCTAAACCCTAGACCCTAAACCTTAAACCCTAAACCCCAGAGTAGCCGTGTACCTGTAAAGTATGGAGTTTAACATCAAGGTCGTAGCCCAGGTTGGTGGGGTCTGAGATCTTTGGTGAGTATACTACGGATCGCTAACCTCATCCATAATGCTGACAGAAACCCAAACCACTAAACCCTAAACCCTACACCTTAAGCCCTAAACCCTACACCCACAGCCCTAAACCCCAAACCCCACACCCCCAACCCAAGCCCCAAACCAGGAAAAACAAATCGGTGACAACCCAGTTGTATCATGAGCGCCTTCCTACCCCGCTGAGATCTACAGGGTCTGGGACTCAAGATGCTTTAGGGTTTAGGTTTTAAGTTTTAGGGTTTCGGGTCTACGACTTATGGTTTAGGATTCAGGGTTTAAGGTGTAGGGCTTAGGTTAGGACTCTGGATTCTAGATTCAAGGTTTGGGGGGTCAGGTGTAGGGGTTACAGTGTAGAATGGGGTTCAGAGTTTCAGACTTAGGCTTTAATTAAGGTGTGAAGTAGGGCTAAATAGTCCCCCCTAAGTAGATAGAATATGGCTTTGGAGATGTTCTACTAGAATCCCCATATACCCCAGGTTCTATCTACTTAAGGAGGACTATATGTTTTGATGGTTTGTTTTGTACGCTTCATGGTCTAGGGCGTCGTCTCAGGCGCGTTGAGCGCTGCGGTTTCAAATATTCAGTGTCGAACTCATTGCCGAGCTGCTAGGGAATCTAGAAACTAAAACACCCTTTGGGTTTAGGGTTTAGGGGTCATATTGGCGTTATATTGGGATAATGGAAAAGAAAATGGAAATTACTATAGTGTATTGGGGTTATATAGGGTTTAGGGTTTGGGGCTTATAGTCCTCCTTTAGTAGACAGAATATGGGGTATATGGGGACCTTGTTATAATCTAGTCAAAGCCATATTCTATCTACTTAAGGGGGGACCATAAGCCCTAAATCGGGAACCCTAGACATAAAACCCCTTAACGAAGACCAGAAGGCCGAGATCTAAACCTCAGTTGAGCCGTGGCTGGGTAAATCGCTGGAATCCCGCCATACAAGAACCAAACACCTCCCCTCCCCCTGGTATATACGATGTTCTCTTACATACAAGGGGCAAGATTCGACCCTAGAAACCCAGGTACCCATATAGTAGGTCCTTGGGTAATAGATAGTATAAATGTATATAGAAGGACAGGAACCCAATATATAGGTAACTGGGCTTCCAGGGTGATATTAGGTCAGGGGTGCGCTTACGGTTGATGAGAGGGGCATAAACAGCCACTGCGTCCAAGCGCGCGCACTCCTCGAAACGTGACCCCAAGCTCAGCCACCTACTAGTGTGTTTAGTATATTCCCTAGACCCTAAAACCTATAATGATGAACAAAATCAAGACAGCAGAACGCAAGTCCCTAAACTAAACCCTAAGCCCCAAATCCTCACTTGAAAACCTGGACTGAACCCTAAAGCCCAGAGGGTCCAAGTACCCAATAGTTAGGTCCCTGTCACGGGGATATACAGGGGGATATATAGGATTTAGGGTTTAGGGTCCATGTGCCCAATAAGTTGCTACTTGGGTTTTGGGCAATAGTAATTACAGTACAGGCTTTGGGTCAGTATATGATTATTACGTACTTGGACCCTCAGGGAAACGCTAAACCCTCAACCAAGAAACCCTAAACCCTCTACCCTCTAAACCCTCTACCCTCTAAACCCTAAACCCTCTAAACCCTAAACCCTAAACCCTCCATGCTTCTGCCAGGGTGCGTCATGTTCTCCAGAGCCTCCAACCTGCCGAAAGGAGCAAGTAGGGTTTATAGGGTATATTTAGGGCTTAGGGCTTTGGGCTTGGGGTTTAGGGCTTTGTAGGGTTTACAGGGTATATTTAGGGCTTAGGGTTTAGGGTTTGGGGTTTAGGGTGTTAAGAGTTTGGTTGTTTCCCAAAAATAAGGATTACAGTATTTTTGGGGTCTATATTGGGGTCCCCCCTATTTAAGGAAACTACCATTTAGGGCTTAGGGCTTAGGGTTTGGGGTTTAGAGTGTTACGAGTTGAGGGCTTTAGGGCTTAAAGCCCCCACCTGCCCTGAAATCACATATATCATATTCCTAGGGTCGGAAATTGAAGATGTGGCTACCTAAACCCCAAAAGCATGTAAAATAATAGCCCTAAACCCCCAATAATAGCCATAAGGGCCAGTATTTTACATACTTTTGGGGTCCAGGTAAGGGCTAAGGGTTTAGGTTGGGTTCGGCCCTCACTGCGTAAGAGTCTACCATGAGAGTCAGTATTAAGGGCTCTATCTGACCCCTAAACCCTAAACCCTAAACCCCTAAACCCTAAACCCTAATATTAGCAAACTGTTAATGAGTGGGGGCAATACCCAAGATATTTTTCATAATTGCTACTATACTCAAAAATTGTATATGTAGGCAAGGGCTACTATTAGGGGGTGTTTCTTTTCTCCCTCCGGGGGAGGCGATAACTAACTCCTCTAAACCCTAAACTGTAAACCCGTACATCCCCATTCGTGACCTAGATAGTCCAAGTACCTAAATAGCAAGCTTTCAGGGTTTAGGGTTTTAGGGTTTAGGCATTTAGGGATTGGGGTCTTATAATCTCCATGGCTGTTGGCACCTGCTAACCTTTAATCCACTTGAGCTATGGTCAAAACCCCTAGTATCCCCCTTAAGAACCCTCATAATACTCCCCTATATATTCCTCTATCTAACCCCATTTGAGGAGTTTAGACCCTATACCCTAAACCCCAAACACCCTATGTAACCCCCTTTAAGGAGTTCAGACCCTAAAGCCCTAAAACCCTAAACCCTGAATCCCTAAATCCTAAACCCTAAATCCCTAAACCGTAAACCCTATTTAAGGAATTTCGACTATGGCCCACTTGCCGGCCTTCGCGAAGCGGCCAGTGCAGAAGCAGAGGCAGAAGGCGCCTCCACGGCGCCGTAGCTGTCGGTGGGGCACCTGCGCTGAGAGTTGCGGTTTTGGGTTTAGGGTTTAGGGTTCTTGGGCCCTTTAACTGGGGTTATTATAGGGGGTGATGTAGAGATACATACATGTTGAGATACATACATGAAGTGTAGGGTCAGGGAGATTCAGTAATTAATAAGTTAATGTTGGGCGCTGATTCTTGTGGGGCCCCACTCCCCTAAACACAAACTTCAAGAGGCAGGATCAGGATCAGCTCAGGGCAAAACCCTAAACCCTAAACCGCGGGTTTCAGAAAGGTTGCACGAGTTCAGAGGATTTCTGAAAACTTTCAAACGGTCGCCTTCCTCAGCTCAGGACAAGGGGCTCTCATGTAAGGATTATAGTCACCCGTGAGTAGATAGAATATGGGTTTGGGTATATTATAACAAGAACCCCATATATTCTATATTCTATCTACTTTCGGGGAACCACAGGCCGCTACCCTACTTGCTGCCATCGTGTTGAAAACAATCTAGGCTTATTCTATCTCATTATGCTCGGATTTTTCTGTTTATTTTTTCCGCCGCGAAACTTCGCACAGTTAGGGGCCCCAAAACGAATCAGGCAGTGCTGAATTATTCCGGCACAGCTTTGCGCAGTTAGCCCACAATTAAGGCTCCCCCTGCGCACATTAATCGGTATCAAACATTAATAGCTGGGCCACAAATAGCTGAATTCATTCTGTGGCGCTATGAGTACTACAGGGCCTAAATTCTTACCAATATCATGTTGAGGTCTATTCGAGGTACCTTATACTCTAATCATATGAGGACTAGCCCCCGCATTAAACCCTCAATCCTGAACCCTATCAAACCGACAAGCCGTAGAAGCCCTCAAAACCTCAAAACCCCAAACCCTGTGCTTTCAAAGCCCCCCTGACCCCAAACCTGGGTTGCTATCAAGGAAGTTAAAGTACATTACTGCAATGAGGAAACCTCATTATTTACTAGATGGCCATGTGCCAGTAACTTTAAATTTAGATTCCTCAACAGCAGCCCAGTAAAACGCCTGAGACCCTAAACCCTAAACCCTCAACCCTAAACCCTAAACCCTCAACCCTAAACCCTTGACAGCAACCCCGTAAACCAGCTGATTGGAGGTGGAGGTGCCCGGATGCATCCAAGGCTCAGAAGTTATAGGGGCTTAGGGTTGGGTACTGGCCACCCCCAGTAAAGTCTATATTAGGGGTTTAGGGTTTAGGGGTTTAGGGTTTAGGTTGGGTACTGCCCCCCCAATAACACTCTATATTCGGGGTCCTATTAAGGGCTATATATAACCATACAAAATTTTTATCCAACTGTTACTGAAGGGGGGCAGTACCCAAGCTTAGGGTTTATAGGGTTTGTACGGCTTCTACTGGGTAAACCCTGAACCCTAAACCCTAAACCGTGTTTAGAGTTTGAAAGGGTGTTCAAGGTTTGATTGTTGGGTTTTAGGGTGTTGGGTTAGAGCTGGGTATGGCTTAGGGCTGACTCGATCTTCCACGAGTTACAGCTTCTAGTGGTATACTACGAATATGAGAGGACAACACTTAGAA
Organism: Symbiodinium pilosum; assembly: GCA_905231905.1. Lineage (NCBI taxonomy): Eukaryota > Dinophyceae > Suessiales > Symbiodiniaceae > Symbiodinium > Symbiodinium pilosum. The sequence goes on from CAJNIZ010045444.1 coordinate 21,874, forward strand.
GACTAAATTTGAAGCAATGGCAAGACACTTCCTCGCAGTTCTCATCCTCAACATCATCCGTGTTTGAACTTCTTCTTGTTCTGTTTCATGTCCATCTCGCTGACCAGGGCTTCTAACTATGCCAGCTGTTCATTGCCCCCAAACCCTAAACCCCTAAACCCTAAACCCAAGCACTCACAACAGCTGGCAGCTTCATCAGCTGTCGAATCTTAGCAGCCTCTGTGCTCCATGTAGGCCCATGATATTAAAAAAAAACACCTCCTTTTAAGGGCCTTGATATTAGGATCACTGTTGTTCTCCCTATTAAGGGGAGGGTGGTTATTAATCAGGGGCCTGGGTTAGTCTTTCTCATGGCAATGTTTTCCATCTTCGGAACCTGAGACAGAACGTCCGATGTAGCATTCAGGATGGCTGCTCCCACCATGAGGCACGATCCAATTTTTCAGCTGGCCGTCCTTTTGCCCAGTTGACCGAGTAGTTAACGTTGAACGCTTACTTTTTTCTAGCCACTATTACAAGGTGGGGGGTCCACCTAATGAACACCGGGTTTCTGTAAAGTCCGTCCAGAAAGGAACTCGCTCTGATTTCTGGTGGCAAGGACTGGATTCAGTGGGTCTATTGCAAGGCCTCGTTGCTGAGTTTCCTGTCCCCCCAAAACCAAAACCCTAAACCCTAGATCCTAAACCCTAATCTGTTGACATTTTATGCATAATCGGATTTTATATATACCCTAACTAGTTGAAGCTTACCTACTCGAGGGTTATACAGGGGCTGCTGTAGGGAGCACTCCTCCATTTCCCGCCACCCTAAGCCCTAACTAATACCTAGACCCTATAGAGGGCAAACGTACACCATAAGTAGCATAGAAGCATGCTCCATGGTTTTTCACTGCTCCATTCCTCCTAACTCCCCACTAAACCAATAGACAACACCTAACATGAAACTCCCCCTTAGTGCAAGAGGTGCAGGGGTTACACGCTTAGGATTTGCAGTTAATGTCTATAGGGCTTAAGGAAATGGAGGTAGGGTCTATCTGAACCCTAAACCCTAAGCCCTAAACTGAACCTGGATCCCTAGTGTCTAGGATTTAGGGCAATGGACGTAGGGTCTAAGCCCTAGACCCTGAACCCGAAACGATGGACGTAGGGTCCATTTAGCACGGCCCAGACGGGCCTGTTGCCGAAGAACCAGCACGGCGGATTCTCGCAGAAGGTGGCGGGGTTCGGCCTTGGTACTGGCACTGGGCAGTAGAGGAAGTAGGGTTTAGGGTTGAGGGTTGCGGGTTTAGGGTTTACGGTTTAGGGGTTTTCATCGCTCGTTTGATAGATCTTGATCTTGTGGTTGAGGTGACAAACATTATTGTCATGGCTGTTCCAGAAAGGGGGGGCAACATAGACCAAAAATACTCCTCCCCTTCCTAATAAATAGGACACCTCAAATGGGGGCCCAAATTGACAGAAACACTCTTATAGCAGCAGCCATTGATAGTAAGACTAAACGCTAGACCCTGAATACTAAAACCCTAAACCTAGACCCTAAACCCTAAATCCTAAAGCTCTAAACCCCAAACCCTACACCCTAAACCCAACATCCGTAAACCCTAAACCCTAAATCCTAAAAGCCTAAACCCTAAGCCCTAAATCCCAAAGCCCTAACCCTAAACCCTAAATCCTAAAACCCAAACCTTAAACCCTAAACCCTTCTGGCCTTGAGCCGAAGTCCAAAGCCTTTTGGTCTGACGGTCCCGCAGATTGAAGGTTTAGATGTAGAGGGTTTAGGGTGTTTACAGTGTATAGGGTGGTTTAGGGTGTAGGGTTTAGGGTGTATAGGGTCTAGGGTTCAAGGTTTAGGGTTTAGGGTATTTAGGGTGTATTGGGCTTAGTGCGTACAGGATTTAGGGTGTAAAGGGTTGAGGGTGTAGGGTTTGGGGTGTACAGGGTTTAGGGTTTAGGGTGTGTAGGGTTTAGGGTTCATTCACAGTTTAGGCTATGGAGTTTAGGGTGTAGGGCTTCGGATTTAGGGTCCAGGGTCTAGGGTTCGGGTTCAGGGTTTAGGGTATGGATTACCTAGAGTAACCTAGAACACCAAAAAAACGAAGAATGCCAACATATTAGGTAGGTTGAAGGTTTTTTGGGACCAAAGACTCCAGGTTTGTGCCCTGAGGGTTGGCAATCTTGGGTTTGGGGTCCAAATGGGTCCACAGAAGGTTTAGGGTCTGGACTCTGTCTTGAGGGGAAAAGAACCAAGTAAGACTATAGTCCCCCTTAAGTAGATAGAATCTAGGGTTTAGGGTTTAAGGTTTAGGGTCATAGTCCCCCTAAAGTAGATGGAATATGGGGTATCTGGCGGGGATCTTATTATAATATACCCAAAGCCATACTCTATATACTTAAAAGGGGGATTCTACATTTCTTCTGTTATATGACAAAATGAGGATATGGTCCTACTCGATACCCTAAACCCTACCTAGGGCTCCCTAAACCCTAACAGTAACCTGGACCCTCCCATGTAGTTCTTCTTTTTGGGGGTTTGGTAGGGTTTTTAGGTTAGGACTCTTAACAAAGGACTACCCAAAAGGTACTACTTTGGGTCTAGGGATGGGGCGCGGGGACAAAACCTAAACCGGGTTTCCAAAACCAAAAACATATTTTCCCAGGCACCCTACGTGGAGGATGTTCTGCTGTTGCCCTGCGACCCCGCTAAATGGAACTCAAAATGCGATACATCAATTACGGATGAATACAGCGTTCTTACGTGTTAAATGTAGGGTTCGCATGGGTTCGAGAAAACTGGGTGTTCCCGAGCCATATTTGGATTCATGGGCTTTTTTGGATGAAGCATGTTCGTGTGGGTTCAATAGGGGTTCTCGGAAAAACCAGCCGAGAACCTACTTCTTCTGTAGGGCAATCTAAAAAAACTCGCTTCCTATGATGGGGATAGGATGAAGTACTGACAAGTAGGTCTTCTGGAATTAGACATCTTTCTTTACTGGCAACCGTTTCTTTCTCGAAGAGCGCCTTGTACCAAGAGTCTTTGTTTTTTGGTTCTGGGTTGCCTAGGTAAAAAAAAACCTTAACCCTAAACTCAAAAACACTCTAAACAATGTTTTCTCTGAATACCCTAGCCCCCAACAAGACTATCCCTAAATGTCCATCTGGGTTTAGCGGTACGCTGGTAAGTTCAGGCCTTCCCGCAAAGCCCCTCGCCCCGAAACGACCCAAACGCAGAATCCCAGCAGTATCAGCCTAAACCCTGAACCCTAAACCCGCGATTTCCGTCTACCGGGGCCCCTACAATAAAGGTTGTAGTATGTTGCGGGTGTAGAACCCTCAGGGTTCAAGTGCCCAAAAATCCCCTATGCTTCTTTTACTTGGATGATCTTTTGACTTCGTAAGCCTACCTACTATCCCCAATAACCTGCATTATAAGCCCCATAAACCCAGTTACTGAGTGGATTTACTAAGTCAAGAGATCCTCATGGTAACCCCTTCTTACAAGGGATCCATATAAAATTAATTTTTTTATAGCTTTATAAGATTATATAGCAATTCAGGGTAGTAAAAATTAAAAGAGATTTTGAAACCTATCCCTTCTGAAGGGTCTCAGTCCTGCTGTAGACCGTTGCTGGCCCCCTTCACAGTGGCCGCCCGGCCATGAACTCACACTTAGGGTACAGGGTGTTGGGTTTAGGGTTCAGGGTACAGGGTTTAGGGGTCTCATTGCATCCTCACACCTTACTTTACTGCACTGATAGGGGGGTGATCTTTGCCGCGGCGACCATGAGCTGCAGAAGGTCTTTGATGGTGGCCCGCACCTGCAAAGGTAGTAATCCATAAGCTGAGCATCTTGATTCGACCACATGATGCAAGACCGCCCATGTACCATCCCGCGTACCATGCTGCCAGGGCAGCGCGGTTGAGGAAAAAGGCCTTGCCAGGCACCTCTTCTGAGCCCACAAAACTGGCAAATGTTGATGCCCTGTGCATTCACCGCACTCAAGCTTCTCAACAGTCCACGTGCGGCCGTGAACGTACACTAGGCCCATCTGAAAAGTCCCTGGTTGAGTACCCCAAACACCTGATCAATAAACCCCCTCCCCTTAATAGGGATAGTAGGGCTCCAAATATTAAAGTCCTTAAAAGGAGGTGGTTTATTAATCACGGCTCTTCATTGGTTTGTTCTGGGTCTGGGAGCTTAGGGTGTACCAGCTTGGAGTTTTGGAGCTAGAATACACGGTTGAGGAATCTGGGAGTTGGGGATGTAGGGTTCCAATCCTCAAAGTACCCAGTAGCCTAGACCCTAACCCCTAACCCCTAAATTCTAAGCCCCAAACCCTAAGCCCTAAACACTAAACTCTAACCCCTAAACAATCAGTTCTAAGCCCTAAACTCTAAAATTTAAACCCTAAACCCTAAGCCCAAGCCCTCAACCCTACACGCTAAACTCTAAGCCCTAAATCACCAAGCCCCCCGCGCGTCACAGCACATGAACTTGAGCGTCCTGCGCCCATCCTGATGAATACCTTTGTCAGCCCAAAGCTTTGAGGTAGCAACATGTCAAATGAGCCGGTTATAGAATTATATAGGGCGTAGGGTTTAGGTTATGGTCTGAGCTCCTTAAACGGGGGTTATATAGGGGGTATTTAAGGGACTGTTATAGAGGTTACTAAGGGGGATAATTGGGTTATATGAGCTATACTCTAAACTCCTAGCATCCCCATTAGTAAGCCCTACAGTGCTTCCTATTTCATCCCCTATACAATCCCATTTAAGGAGTTTCTGACTATAGCTCAATGACTGAATTAGCAACACTGTCGGACCCAGTTAGGTGCGGCTTCTCGCTGCGATGTAACCCTAAACCCTAGGCCCTCAGCGGGAAACCCTAAATCAACCCTAAACGCCAAACCCTAAAGCCCTAAACTTCAGGGTCGAGGAATTGTTTCGCGGTACTCTCCTTAATGTCAAGATTGCCAGTGGAGCCTTCTGCTTGGAACTCCGTGAGCTTCCCATCCCAGATGCTCATCGGTGGAGGTGCCGGTGCCGAAGGCGGTGGCGGTGCTGAGGTCGAGGCCTTTGGAACCTCCGCCTTTGGCGGTGGCGGCGGCGCTGGCAGAAGCCGTCTCGAGGCTGTAGTCGGTGGGGATGGAGGACCACTGTTGAAGGCTTGCGCGTAGTAGTGACTCGCGTACCCTGGAATCTCCATCATCTTCGTAAAGAAGCTGCTTCCCTACGGCCTCGATGTCAAGGTTGGGTCCGGCGGAATTGCCGGTGCCCACCTGTGCTTCTTTTCCGGAAGGCTCTGGTGCCTCTCCGGATCCCTCGGTTTTTTTTTTTTGCTCGGATGGGCCCTTCCCTTAATCCTG